>JALLPD010001936.1:0-11019 GCA_036940065.1 Cyclotella cf. meneghiniana | reverse complement strand
GTCTTTCTCGGAGACTGCCTCAAGCAGGAGATTATGCACCTTCTGATTGAACTCACCACAATGAGTGGGTGATTTGAATTCAGGTTGGGGCATGCGCCGAGTGCTATTGGCGAAACTCACATGATGACCTGAGTTAGAGGAGTGAGAAGGACAAGTGCGGGGATGAAACGGGTGGTTATGAGCACCCGGATCACCACAGTACTTCTCTGGATGCCCTTTCTTCCCACATTTCTTGCAGAAAGAGTTGTCATACCATTTCTGCCATTGTGGAGTTGGAAGAAGAAGGCCGTTTTGTAAAGAGACATCCTTTGGAGCCGAAGGAAAGCATGGTGAGTATGCCAACACATTGAAACCACCATCAGAGACACATGTAGAGGCTGGCCATATCTTGAGCTTGAGCAATGCATGATACTTTGCGGTCAACTTGGTGGAGAAGGCAGACTCAGAACTCGTCTTGATAGGAGTAGCAAGAAAGGAAGACTTGAGGTGAGTATGAGCAAGGAAGCAAGATGTCGTAGATGACACAACAATCAGCCATGAGTAGGGTCTCAAAGCAGATGCAGACTGCCACCACACAACAAACCAACAACAGATCTTTGAGGCAGGCACTGGCGGGGGTCGTGGCAATGAGACCCAAAGCATTTCAGAGACGCATCATTGGAATGCTTGTAGAACCTCTGCAGGAGAGTCGTTGTGAAGGACAAAGGAGAAAACCAGCCAGAGGCATAAAAGGCCAAGCAGAAGTGCAATGGCAAGTGCTATGAAATGCGTAGATGACGTTGCCATGGTAAGTCTGATGTAATTGATGTAAGGTGATTTACTCAAACCGTGAAGCAGGAGCTGTTGAAGATGATGTGCTCAAACTGCAATGCAGGAGCCAGAAGAGTTTGGTTGTGGGGTCAAACCACAGGGACCCAAAAGCTTAGGGAAGGAGTCAAACTGCAGAAGGGCAGGACGGGATCAAACAGCATGAGGATCCAAGTACGCTTGAATTGCAGGGGCATTAACACCGCAACAATCGCAAAGCGTGAAGGGGCTTCACCTGTTATTAACCATGGTCACGGTGTGTTGAGGCGAACGCACCTTTAGTGGATGTAGATGTTAACTCAAACAATTGAATTGATCGATCGAACAAAATAATCAATTATTTTCTACTCAAAACTATCACATGACAACCCCCATTGTAAACAGGAAGAGCATGTACAGCCTAAGAAGACTAAAGAGCTGAGTCGCGCGCCAATGACAAGAATTTTGGAATTCTTCTGTCAGAATTCTTGGGTTTGAATGGATCACAAGAAATGGGCTGACGGACAGATTTGAACATCAGAACGAAAGGCACAGAACGAAAGAAAACAAAGAAAGAATAACCCAAACATCCGTACGGGACGTACCCCCGCCACATCACGACGTAATTGATCGCATTAAATTCTAGCAAACTTGATCAAAAACATTATTAGTGTCCAGAAGATTGAAGAGCAATTTGTATGGAGCAAAGTTAGGAGAGATAATGTCATTGTTTAATGAGTATAACCATGCGTCCATTCAACGCGAGTCTAATCTAAGCAATTGAATTAACGCACTACTTTCGTCTTATTTCGAGACTACCAATGGTCCCTCTCCAGCCACCGGCACGGCATTGCCAATCCCATTACTGCTGTCACTGATTGTTGGTCCGTTTCCCATTCGTCGAATTTGCCATTGCAGAAGTTTATTCAGAGCGGTAACATAAGCACGAGCAGAGGATGTAATAATATCGGTGTCGGAACCGGATCCTGTGAATTTCCTTTCCTTGAGTTCACCACTTTGGGCGTCTAATTTCAGGCTTTCGTTGGGACCTTCTGAGTTGGGTACTATTACCACTCGAGTGCTTGCAAGAGCCTGGTAGAGCGAAGTGTAGACAAATGAGATAGACTTCCCAAACAAAATAACACTTCCAATTGAACCGCTCACCTCTATACCCTCATTCACGGAATTCATGGAATAAGTCTCCAAAATAACCGAAACACCCATAATCTGATCAATCGCTTTATAAACTGCATCTACAGGGCCAGTCCCGGTCGCAGACACAAACCTCTCCACACCATCCGGCCCCATCATTTTCACGGTAGCAGTGGGAATCCCCGACAAACCAGTAGTAACCTGCAACCCCGTCACCTTCCACAACACGTTGGATGACCCTGCCTGATCGGCCACCAAGGACTCCAAATCATCATCGTCCAATCCTCCCTTCTTCTTTTCCGCCACCTCCTTAAACCTCGCAAAGACGGCATTCAAACGATCCATATCCAAATCATACCCCAATTCTCGCAAACGCGTTCCCACGGCATTTCGTCCCGAATGCTTTCCCAGGACGATGCCCGCTCCCGATTGCGACTCGCCTCGCATGAGTCCAATTGATTCGGGGGTCATAATTTCATACGTGGACTTATCCTTAATCATTCCGTCTTGATGAATGCCCGATTCATGTTGAAAGGCATTGGCACCCACAATGGCCTTGTGCGGTTGACACTTCATCCCGGTATATTCCGCCACCATTTTGGAAGTGGGAGTAATATACACGGGGTTAATTGCCGTATAAAGCTTTCCCGTGCCCGGACCTCCCTTGAACTGCTCTCCGCCCTTAAGAGCGAGACTCATGACCACCTCTTCCAGACTGGCATTTCCCGCGCGTTCTCCAATCCCATTGATGGTACACTCCAGCTGCCTGGCCCCATTCAAGGCCCCCGCAAGCGAATTGGCCGTCGCCAATCCCAAATCATTCTGACAATGCGTACTAAACACGACACGATCGGCCCCCACGACATTTTTCCTCAATTTTGCAATCAAATCCCCAAATTCCCACGGCATATTCCATCCCGTCGTATCAGGAATATTCAAGGTCGTCGCCCCCGCCTCGATAACCTCCGCTAAAATCCTATACAAAAACTCCGGATCCGACCTCCCCGCATCCTCCGGACTAAACTCAATATCCTCACACCCCAACGACCTCGCAAACCTCACCGCCCTGACCGCAATCTCCACCACCTCCTCCGGACTCTTATTAAGCTTACTCCTCATATGTATCTCGCTCGTGGCAATAAACGTATGAATCCTCGGCCGCGCCGCCCCCCGCACCGCCTCCCACGCCCTCTCAATATCCCTCTCATTCGCCCGCGACAGCCCGCAAATGACGGGCACGTACCCGTCCTCGAACACCTCGTTCCCCACCACGTCGGCGATGCGTCTCACGGCGTGAAAGTCGTCGGGGGAGGCGATGGGGAATCCGGCCTCGATGACGTCGACTCCGAGTTTGGCGAGGTTTCGCGCGATTTGAAGTTTTTCTTCGGAGGTGAGCGTGGCGCCCGGGGATTGTTCGCCGTCGCGGAGGGTGGTGTCGAAGATGCGGACGTAGTCGGGGTCGGGGATGTGGTTGGGGATGTAGGGCGGGCGAGGGCGGCGTTTGTAGAGTTCTTGGATGGAGGGGTCGGAGGAGATGGGGGCGGAGCGGAGGGAGGTGCGGGAGAGGGCGGGGGTTATGGCGTGGGGGGTGGGGTGTCCGAGTTGTCGGGAGGGGGCGAAGGCGGTGGTGGTGGAGGGGGATATTGCTAGAAGGAGGGATGCTGCATAGATTCTCATTGTTTCGTGCTAGCAATTGAATGGTTGGGGAGATTGAATTGGTGTATTCTCAAGAGCTGAGGAGGCGACGGAGGAGAAAGATGGTAACTAGTATAGACTTGGTATGGTAATTGGCCAACGCATAGGTAGACCGGTTGATTGAAATATAATTTAGAGAAATAATAATGTTGGCAGAATGTTGGCCCTTCGGGTCGATGGAAGGAAGAATGTCTGTGTGGCTTTCCTTTCGGGCACCAATCATGCGACAAAATGCAAAATCAACTTCCGTCGTGAAGTTTCACGTGGCGAACAGAAGATAACACATTATTTTTGACATGGGAGATTGCGCGAAAAGTACGACAGACAGACGGGATACGTTACGACACACTTTTTGCAGACATTCAAAAAGTCATTAACACTAGGTTTTATTGTATAGAGAATATTGCTCCTCATTTGGTATCTTTTAGACTGCGCTCGACAAATAACTCACTCAAGGCGTCAACGCGTCGTCAAGTAGTTGTGGTCTGTCCACGCACGGTGATGATGTTTGAAGAGGAAGGAGAAGAAGGCATGCAGAGAACAACAAAAAAGATGTGCGACAGACACCGCGAATATGCCAACACATCAAGCGAGGAATTTCTAAACTTTTTCTGACTCGAAACCAGGTGAAACACTCCAAAAAGCCATTCTCTCAGTATCGTACATTTCCAGTTTTGAAATTGCTGGAAAAGCAAACCATGTCCTTCCGAGTGTCACAATATTATATTGGAAAGAAGTCACTGCGTTTGTAGATTACAACCAACCACAGCCACATTAACTAATAGAACGTACTTCGACCATAATCTGCCATCCACAACGCCTCAAAATAAAAAAATGTCTCCATCCACGACTCTTCAACGGCGTCCAGCGGCCATTGCCGCCTTCTTAATGACCATCCTCTCGTTTGCCAACAATTCCATGTCCTTCCCGACATCCCCCATATTACCAGCATCCTCTCATTCGTCCACTTTCCTCTCCATCACCAAGCCGTCTCCCCTCTCGCCCTCCTCTCGAACCAAAACATCCCCGCTCCACATGGCCGTTGAATCCCCCATGCGACCGATGGAAGAAGAACGAGATCACGAAAAAAGCAACGACGACCGGCCCGATCGAGAATGGAAACAAGCAGTCGGAGGATTCCTACCCAAATTCCTCCGACGGTCCTCCACGACCACCGAACAACCGCCGCAACGACGACGCGAAACTCTCCCCATCCAAACCGTCGACACCCTCCCCTCCTACAAACACCACGTCGTCGACGAAAAACACCGCCTCGTCGTGGTACGATTCTACGCTCCCTGGTGCAAATCCTGCAAGGCGTCCGAACCGCTCTTCCACAAGCTCGTTCGCGATCATTCTCCCGCGGTCAAATTCGTCGAGGTTCCCCTGACCAAGGAGACGGCGTATCTCCACGAGGGGTTGGGCGTGCCCTCCGTGCCGTTTGCGCACGTTTATCATCCGGAGGGGGGGCTGGTGGAGGAGAGGAAGGCGAATAAGAAGGTGTTTGGTGAGCTTAGGGAGGCGGTGGAGAGTTATGTTAGGGGATGTTGTTATTTGGATTGGGAGGATGAAGTGGTTGTGATGCAGCCGGAGGAGGAGGAGGATGGGTTTCAGTGACGTGTTGATTGTAGTGTTAGATTGAAATCATGTACATAATAAAGTGTTTAAGGGTAATTCAGGATCTAGTTGATTGGTTTTCATTTTAATGTTACATTTTGTCTTCTCTTACGAGTTACCTAGAATTCGTCAACTCGTCAGAGAAAGTTCTTAAGATTTCACCAGTCCATCAATCATCCTCGGTGGGTGGCATAGATACTTAAATCAATATTGCATAACACGAATCTGTTATGGAAGCAAAGTGATTCGATGAAGAATTCAATGCAGAAGACTTGTTATTTGATCCCTTTGTCATGTTCTTGAATTCAATTACATTTCCTTACATCATCAAAGCAAGCGTGTTGTTGAAATCCTCATCTGCGGCAAGTCCATCGACCATTGCGATCCAGCATATATATTCTCGTTATACCAGGCAGGTCAAATACTTTTTCTGTCTTTGATACCGCGTCCAATCATTTTCAATTTCTAGACTTTAAGTTGTAACAGTGGATAGTACTTATGAGGAGAAGCTTCACAGATATTAAATATTTTAGGACTAGACAAGAAAGGTCAAAGATGATGTTCAACTAGCGGGACAATCACTGGAGCTTCACTTGCCATTAGACAAAGATTGCTTTAAGAGGTTCGAAATACTATTGGAAGCCATAGCATTGTTGCAGCAAACTGTTATGTCCCCGTGGCCAGTGATAGGATCACACTCGACAACAGCATATATATTATGCCCACTGGCAGGTAGAGTGCCTATAAAGCGACCTTTTCCAGGCCAGGTGCTGATCTGTTTCTGAAGATTGGGACAAGGAATTAAAGCAGAAAGAACGCGTAAGTCGATTAAAACATTCTTCAAGTGAACAAAGAGGCAGAGCCATACTTACAAAATTGAAGTTTTGCAGGACGATGCTGGGTATATTTTTGTAAGCAGCTGTATCGACAGGAGAAAGTGAGAAAGTGGACGTTGTGCGCTGGTGGATACCATGCATTTCATCAACGGCCTTGTCAAAGTCCACTTGACTTATAGACTTGGTCTTCGTGGCATCCAAAAACTCTCCAAGTGTTGGTCGTATTTCAATAGGAGTAGAGCCCTTGTCTGACTTGACATCAAATTTTGCCACCGACAGTCCATCTCTATCCGTAGCTGACGCAAAAGTTATCCCGAGAGAAACAGTCGAGACCTTGCCCTTTTTTAGTGCCAAAATTTCAGGAGGGGTGATCAAGCGCGAAGGAGCAATAAGACCACTGGAAACCCCTGGCCTATGAATAATTCTGACATGACGCAAAGTGCCCGCGTCGGTTCTCCTACCAAAATAAGTAAAAGTTGGTCGAACATCATTTGGTGCCAGTCATGAAATGATTCAGAAAACAACTACACTGCTGAAAGGAGCAAAATAAAAGGCACTAACTCACATGTTCTCGATGTGCACCTGTAGACACACAGTGTTAGGATTTTCGTGATCAAGACCCATAATCTGACATTCTCTTGCTCTAGAGGATCCGCGTAGATATCTCATCTTGACAAGCAATCCACCAGCAAGAGATGGACGTACATACTCTTTCCATGCGCTGCTGTCACCATTGGTGTTTGAGGTGATACTGATATCGCTTTTGTCAACTACAAGTGGCGCCATAACAAGATCCTCAAGACCAGCAGCAACTGAAGATGAAGCGTTGCTTTCTTGTGTTGAATATGGTGTTGAGAGAACTGTGTGGGTTGGTCCAGAATCCATGTCTAATATTGTTCCAACGGCAGGCGTATTCTTGGTCCCACTAGGAGCTTTTTTTCCATCTGAGTCGTCACTCTCGCTTTCACTGCTTTCGTCGCTATCATCATCCGATGAGGACGAAGGTTCTTCAGAGTCGCCGCCCAGTAAAGAAGGTGTTGGGGCTTGTGATTTCATCACAGGAACGACTGTCGTTTGGTTGTTCACCCCAGCTGTTCCAAAACCGTTAGTAGCGCCACGTTCGCCTTCGTCGCTGCTGTCATCGCTGTCACTCTCGTCATCTGACTCCTCGCTTGACTCGTCACTGGATGAGGAACTGTCATCTGAGGATGAATCATCATCAGACGACGAACTGTACAGACCAGACGGTTGCGATGACCCCGCGATACCGACCCCTTTTGCCTCTTCAGACTCGCTTTTGAGAACTGATGAGTCACGAAGAGAGCTCGGACTGTCAACATCTGCCCATTTCGGTAATGGATAGCCCGATCCCCCGGGATTATAACCAACGATGCTACTCAATGTGCCAAACCTGAATAAATCGTCGTTTTCTGAAGTTCCAAGGTCTTTGGTATCTAAGGGTAAAGAGGATGCAGTGGGTTTTCGTTGCAACAGCATTGTCTTTGCCTTTTCTAAGCTCAAGGAACCAGATGTATTATCTGGAACCGATTGAAGTGCAGTGGTGTCGTAAGTAAGTCCTACTGACAGCTGAAGTATGTCACTTTCATATCTCGATCTATCTCGCACGTCCTGCACTACGTCTATTCTTCCCAATGAAAGAATGAATTCGCATAATGCCATTTCTTTTACCGCCTCGTTGGAAAGAGATTGATCTACTTTCAGCATGAACAGTATCTTACTTGCTAAATGAACTGCTTGTAATTTTGTTTGAGAGTCAAGCTCGGCGAATGCCTTGGCCAATAAACGTAGAATCTCCAGTCTGATTTTGGCTTTGTGGGCATTGTCTAAAGCCCATGGTGTTGTTGCAACTTCATGCATTGTGATCCACTCGCCCACAATCCAAACTGTCGAAGCAACCGCCGAATCAGGAACGCGAACAGATCTTAACACAAGTTGTTTCTGCTTTGCGTTAATATCTTCCATATTGTCGTTTTCATGGGAAAGTGCACGGACCAACATAAGGAGCAATCGTTTCAATGCCCGTTCTTGGACGTTTGTTGGATCATTCACCCCAGGTAGAACCGGCCCTCTGTCATTGGACCATAACTGGGCAAGAATACGCTGCATGGCTTCAGCGCACTCTCCCACAACTATTTCATTTTTAGAGAACTCGGACAGAGTCACCAAACCCGAGAGGCAATTCAATGCAATTTGATTAGAATTTTCCCGTGCCCCTGTAGCATCAAGCTCTGCCGTCGAGGACCTCCTATCATAAACAACACGTGCCAATTCAGCAACTTTTCCTATTGCTCGTACCGATGCGCAAACAAAGGCCTTATCATTGTGGCGAACATAGGTGCGGAGTTCGGAAAGGACAGAGTCGATTGCTGTGGGGTCAAGGCATAGAGAAACGAGTATATCAAGTTTGATCATTCTGGTAAATGATGGATCCGTTCCCTGTGAAGCAGGAGAGAATGAGCAACGCCAAAAATACGGCAAGAAATATTATTTATCTCTCATGTAAAGGAAGAACTCACCGTGATGAAGAAATCGTTCAAAAATGGCGTAAATGCAGACGGACATTGCAACACCAGAGTTCTTATCGACACCAAAACTATGTATTGTATTTCACGTCGATCCCGGTGAATTCTCACTAAAGCCTTTCCTAACGCCGTTCGTATCTCCAAAAGATGAAAATGGATGTTACTATTAGAAAGTGTGCTCATCCAACGAAATGCCTCAATGATAATAATACAACATAAACTCACCTTAACACTCGCAATACCGCAGTGATAATGCAAAGAACAAACCGCCAGGACAACAGCTGAATTCCTACTCTTGAGCAATGGAAGAGAGGAACTAAGTAACAATTTATGATCTTCACTCAAATCATCATCTTCGTCGCCATCGAAAAATGTGCCATTCACAACCGCATTCCCCTCATCGATGCCTCTATCTGCGTTGACATCATCACGAAATCCGAAGCTTTTAGTGGCAGAACCCATACCACCAAGAACGGGACGCTCCCTCAACGTTCCGGCAAGATTACCCCCGGTAATGGGATAATGAGGTGGCACTTCTTCCTCCGAGCTTTCGTCCTCTTCGTCCGAGTAGAATGCTTTTCGGACCACTCTGCGTTTCACTTTATGACGTGACGTTTGAGCGGGAGGGGCGGTTCTGTTGGTTGTCGTTTGGGAATCTAAGGTTGTCATGGACAGAAGGACATCGTCGGAGGCGGCCGAGCTGCCGTTTACACCATTCTGCAGCGTGGTATCGATTGCAGATCCGCCCAACCTCTTCCTCGTACTCCTCGTGACCCTCCTCTCCAAATCAATCCGTTCCGCACTTCCCTTCTCCTGTCCCTTGGGCCTCTTAAAAAACATTCTACAATACCTCATCAAGGCATCCATCACAACGACCTGCCCCCACTCATCCATATCCGTCAACAAATGACAAACCTTTCTATAACATCCATGCAACAACTCCAACCGCCTCGGACAAATCTCACAAAAGGCAATCATCGCCGAAGTCAAGACCATAGTACTCCCATCCTCCTCCAAGATCTCCACCACAACTCTCACCAACGCCTCCGCCTGCACCCCATCCCCCCCCGCCACGCACCGCGGATGCAACTTCCCCACCGCCCCCACCGCACACTTCCTCACATACGGACTCGTATCCCGAATGCAAGTCCTCACCCCCAAAATCTGCAACTGCAGCACATCCGGCACGTCCAACGCCGTCAAAACCCGCAGCGCCAACGAACGCAACAACGGCTCGCCCTCGGACAATCCCCGCTGAAACGCGTTGATGCTGAGCAACGCCATTTCGCGACAGGAGGCATCGTGATTGGCGTACCGCGCGAGATAGATGTAGACCATTTTGCGCACTTCGAGATTGGGCGCTCCGACGAGTTTGACTACGTGGGAGAAGAAGTCCGAGACGTTGCGGCCCTTGGACATGTTGGCCAGGAGCCATTTCATGCCCTTGAGTAGGTTGAGTGTGGTGCTGGCATTGCCGGGGTCGCCGGTGACGGAGAGTTGAGTGCGGACCGTGGAGGGGGAGATGCTCTCTTCGAAGAAGTGGGCGTCGCCGATCGTGGAGAGGGCAGAGCTGAGGACCGAGCTGCTGTTGTAGAAGACCGTGGCGGATTCGGAGATGGAGGTGAGGGCTGATGTGGTCAGGGTGGCGGCGTCGGAGAGGGTGGGGGTGGGGATGGGGTTGGTGCTGGGCCAGTCCATTGTGATTGATCTGGGGAAGTGGTCACGAGCCTCGATGAATGGATGGCCAGATCGAAGAGACAGTCGAGAGATTATTATTTTTTGTTTATATGTGTGATGTCTGACAGGATGCACTTTCCCGTGGGAAGGTTATGGTGGGCGTTCGTGAACATAGCAGCCACTGCAAGCTTTTTTGCAATTGCGTGGTGTTTGAAATTTTTAGTTAAAATGGCTCAACAAAAAATAATGAGGGTCTGTCAGTGGGAACTTGACATGTAATTTTGTTATTCAGCACAAGAAAAACCAACTACAAGGTCACTAATGTGAAACAGCAGTGCTACAATATAACCTCATAACTACAATACCAACACAAAAAAAAATCAGCCAAGCTACACCTTCAAAAAATGCTACTATTAAAAACCACTGCTGAAACAAGGCCTCCACAATGCCCAGCCAGATGCGGTGACATTGCTCCAAACACCCTCTGTAACACCACTAAATGATGCTGCCAAATACTACATTCAAGCTGCTTGTAACAAACATAATCACATCATCACAAGGGTGCAAAAAATTACACAACAACAACATCATTACCAAAAATCCATTGCTGCAATGCAAGCTATGCTACTGCTTTCACATGCTGTATCATTACCACACAAACAATGTCTCCACCACTCCTTCAACATTGCAGTTGCATTGTGGTGATTGTGGTT
>JALLPD010001935.1:0-11024 GCA_036940065.1 Cyclotella cf. meneghiniana | reverse complement strand
GACTATCGCTCGTGACGTCACAGAAAGTTCGCTAAAAAAAGTAAAAATAACAGGACTAGTGACGTCACGGAGGTATGCAATAAGAGATGCCCTTACACCTACCATACCTATCGTACCGGTAGTTTCACTCTCAGATATTACAATTTAAGAGTAACCTACCATGGCTTCGTTGACACGCAGTCAGCGGCTCCTCGTAGCCTCTCTCACAGCGACGCTCCTTCCAAACTACCTCAACTGCAATGCATTCGTCCCTCCCTCGCTCTCACAACTCCAAAGGCCATCTCTGCTGATATCGTTCCGCGTCACGTCCCAAATCCCGACGCACCTCCACGTGACGAATCAATCTCCCGATGCTCCCAAGACGGCCGAGGAGGATGCCGCGCTTCAGTGGGATTTGTTCACGAGGCATCATGCCGTGGATGGGGAGTGGTGGGGGAGTTGGAATACCTATGATTATATGGGAGATGTTGTCGATTCGACAGTTGCTGGGTTAGTGTCTATTTTGATTATGATTTCTTTTGTCGTCAAACTTTTCTATTTCTCATCTGTCCACCCTGCAAACACTTGCAGTGTGTCTCTTCAGCCCAGCGGAGATTATTCTTCAGTCGCTCACTCGCATCGCATCCTATCCACATCCACTCAATCGGATTGCAACACATGCTTCTCTTCCTCCCAATTCACCACTTTTCCAATTGCGACATACGACAAATCAAACTTGGGAAGACGGCACCGTTGCGCCGCCGTAGGCATGGTCGTCGGTCCCTCTCTGCTGCCGAAATCCGGATTAATGAGCACAGAATTATCTCTGAGACACGGTGATGGACGCGTCCGTGTGACGTTTCAACACGCTCCCGTATGGGAAAGAGGCGTCGAGCCGGGAAGTTGTCCTCCGCAGGGATTGAAATTGTTTCGCGCCATCGTGTCCAAGGAGAAATTGCGTCCTCGTTCGACCGATAATGAAATTGGGGATGGTGCCACAGAGGGTAAGATTCAAGGACCGCCCACGGCGGAGGAAGAACAATCATCGCCCCCGCCACCCGGAAATCCTCGTTTTTTTCGCCCCGTCCCTCCCTTCAAATGGCATGCTAAGTGGTCTGGAACTTCGTGGACGTGGGGTCCGCAGACTGGAGATCGTGGCTGGGCGATTGATGAGATAGAGGAGGCGGATGCTTGGCATGGCCGTCCTATCGGGGATACATCGGGGGTTTGGTCATTGAGGTTACCTGGAGGATTATTGATACAATGTCCTCGTGTAGTAATAGCGGGGGTGAGTGGATTGTGTCGCTTGGCATGGATGCCGGAGGACGATGGAGAAGTCGGAACAAGTACAGATGGGATTAGAGCCACGTTACTCCGCCTGGAGGCAAGCGTTATGGCGTTGGAACCTATTATTAGTGACGATGACGAAGATATGATGGTTGGTTTTTATCCGCCAAGTTTGGGTAGTTTGAGGTGTGACATATTGGAAAAGGTAGGCGAGTTGGACGGTGCTTCGCTGGACGAAAGAGAAAAACGAGCCGAAGGGTTCGTCTGGGATGAAGTTACGGGCAGTATCAACAACATAGATACTGCAGAAACAATAAAGCCTACGGCCGAGGGGACCGTAGTGCAAACAACTTCTTCTATAGATGAAAATCTGGCACAGAAAATCAGAGAAGATCCAAGGAATGCTCTTGATCTGTAAACATAAATCATTTCTTAGATTTTATTTTAGCTACAAGTCGTTGAAACGTCTCATCTGTGTCCAAATAGCTTTTTACGATTGAGCGCGCATAATCTGGCAACTTTTTCTTTGTGGCATCTTCCCCCCAAACATCAAGGACATGAAGATAATTTCTTAACACATGATAATCGATTGAGTATCTTGCGAAATTCACTCCTTTTGGGCCAACACCGGTCATGATTGTCGCCATAACCTCTCCAAGAAATCGAGGCATGCCTTGCTCCTTCATGTCACCTCCTACCATAGCCTGTACAATATTATCTGATGAAACGGTCGAAGAAGCAAACTTTTCATGATTACCAGTCCCAGATGCAGCACCTCCTATCTCCAATCGCCCAGCATCCACAGCACACTGAATCATTCGTTCACCACGAGTGTTGCGTACTGTAACTGTTTGCTGCGATTGATGCATTTGAAAATTATTCGAGCCAATGGGTGCCGCCATGTACCCCACTACTACATCGGCAAGAGCATTAGTGTAATCAAAGCACGCCAGGCATGCATCTGCAATCGCAAACTGCGCAACATCTCCAGGAAGACCTATGATTTATTCGATTGTATAATCATTAGGCGAATGACGATAACGCTGACTTAAGCTGGTACTAATCATGAAGACAAGCCACTTGACTTACAAAAGTAGGGCAATCGTTCATAGGAAATATTTGCGGCTTTGTCATCGCCAGTGTACTTCACATGCACACGAAAGTCCTTTATAACATGATATGATGAGCGTCTTAATTGTGAGAAACAAAGAAAAAAGTGAATCGATGTTGAATCAAGAATGAAACACTCGCCTGACTAAATTCATAACCCAAAATGGTGTCATTTTCTACCAAATTTGGAACGCTCCGCCGAAGGAATTCTCTGGCAGCCTCCGGAGTTGGACTGTTGTCGGCACTTTACCGACATGGAGTTTTTCAGAAGTAAAATTATGAGATATACATACAAGGAGATGCAGTGATAACCTGACGCCATTGGATTCACGCCTACCAATTCGTTCCCAAAACAAAAACTTCTTCCAGTCCCAACTCGCCTTGGATTGCTCGGAAGGCTGTTGTTGAAAGGTTAGAATTTCGTCCAAATAAAGCAATGGTTCACGAGCATTGTGCAGACAGCTTCATCAGAGTGTTGCTGAGCACGTGCTCACCTTGAACTGCACATCCCACCCCACAAAACAATAATTTCTTTATATCAGGCGATTCTCTCAACTCGTCCAACACTCTCAAGCTAGGGGCCAACGCAGGTTTTACTCGTCGTCCTCTCATAACATCCTCGACAGTGCGGGCTAATATGGGCTCGGGCGTGCTCCAATCGTCGGCCCCGTCATCCTGGCTCGCAATGCATACAACCGCATCGACCATGTTGGACTCCAACATTGAGACTGCGATTCCTGTAACACAGCCAGTCCATTGAGCATTTGAAATGCCTTTGCCACGCGCCAAGAACATTGGCGAATGCATCACTCCGAATCTAGCTTCATCCGCCATACCGTGTTTGTCCTCGTGTGCGTCTGCCTTCCTTCGACGGCCGTGGACAACGCTCTCTAGACCATCGATGTTGCGTTTCATTCCATCGTCCAAGAAAGCGCATGCTTCTACAACGTGCGTTACGTACTTGGTTTCGCACAGACCACATTTGGAACAGTGAGTTTTGGCTGGGAATTTGTCTGGCCAGGAATTTGCGTCGATGGGCTTGGGAGAGAAAGTTCCCAAACATGCCGTTGGACTACACTGAGCCAGCAACAATGCACAGATTAATTCGAAGTTTGTCGGCTTCTTACAGGCGATAAAACGATTTGGCAAGTTGTACAATCGTTTTCTAGACATGGTGCATGCGTGCTTTCGAATGATTATGCGTAAGTGCTGGATCGAGAGCAAGCAATGTTAGGTGTGGTATCGTACAATACAGTATCGTACCAATATTATGCTACCCGTAGGAGCTCCAATGGCTCCAGTAGGAGTGTATGCTATTGTATGTACCATACAAAATAATGTGTAAACCTGTATAAACAACAGCACACGAGGTAGATAATTGATGCGATAGACATGTAGACCAGCTGTGTGCGGAGCTGGCGTCCAAGTCAGCTCGAGCTCGACTGTCACCCAGCGTCGCTCAGAATCATCTCCTAAGGAATTCGCTTGCAGCCGCTTGCCTAGAGACAACCACCACTTGTCGATAGTCTTTCTCTCGCCTCCTGCCCGGCCTTCACGAGAATACAAATTGAACCGTTGGGATAAATATAATTTGGACCAACATGAAAAGTCTACCAGCTTTCTCGATGTTTCTCTCCCAGCTCTTTTACCCTACCTCCTCTCTTGTTGTGTCTGGTCAGAAGTCGCCTCGGCATCGGTGGAGTCTACTTTGGCCTCTGCGATCATCTACAACCCAAAGTGACGAAAGCGACGACGCAAGCAAGGATGTCAATGCGAATTTGTTTGAACGCACCGTTAGAAAAGTCACACGCAACAAGGACTATAAATTTGGAGACTGGACCAAGTCTGCGGCGTCTGTCTCAACAAAGACTTTCGAGGAAGCAGTACGCACAGTAACGCAGGACGAGAATTATAGTTTTGGCGACTATAGCAAGAACGTTGTATCTTCAACTACGCGAACATTTGAAGAAACCGTTAAATCCATCACAAAAAACCAAGATTACAAGTTCGGGGTTAGTTACATCGGTACTCATTTTCTCTCTGTGGACTCATCGCTGCTCTGGATTTTCTAACAAATCTCCACCATTGTGATGTGAATTATTGACGACCCTTCTCACTACACCAATGACAGGATCTATCACGGGTGGCTGTCGATTCAGTGAAATCATCAGCAGGAAAAGTATTGACTTATTCAGACAAGACTCTGAGTTTACTGCGCGACGCCAACATTCATGAACTCGTAGAACTTCTGAATTTCTTTTGGACAAATAATATGACATTCGAAGAGCAACGGGAAGCTTTTGTTGTGCTGGTCTATCTGGGTGCAATCGTTGTTCTGGCCTACAGCGCGGTTGCAAATCTCATGAGTGGTATGATATTTGCTGCAGCTTGGTATAAGGTGTCGATTGTAACGGGGGCTTCCCCTTTATCAACGTGGCCCACACTTCTAGAGACCAACGCAACTCTCGATATGATCTTTAANCGACGCTCTTCCGATCTGACCAAAGCAACTCTCGATATGATCTTTAACGGGCCCTTCCTGGTGAGGTAGTGCATTATATATCTGGTTTTTCATGTAATTTCATTCAATATTTCATGTGCTAATCATAACTTTAATCATCAAATGAATTCATCTAAGCCGCTGAGAGTTGGCTTAACAATCCCGTGGTTTTTCATGTACCGCAAATTTGTAGTTGGAACAGCTTATTCATCCCCCTTGCGTGAAAAATATCCAATTTTAAATAGATTCTTTTCGCTAATCCTTTCGTGGGTAGCCGTCAACCTTTTCTTGGCGGGCAGCATAACATTCGGGATGGTTAAATGTGCATCCTTGTGGAGTGGTGTACCTATTTTTTCGGTGTAGGTACTTGTCGGGACCAAATCAATCAAGCATTTACTTAGAGCATATTGCCTCAAAGACAGTATCAGATTGAATAAAAATACCACTGCAAGATTAGAAGATAGGGTACCTGTACCTTAATTTTATTTGGTTCACATTTTTTTTGACATTTCAATAAATCGTTTCTCTACACCTCTGCCGAAGACCTCAAATACAGTCACCAGAAACTGAATGAAGAAAAACACAGCCGCGCAAGCCAAAGTAGATTGCAACCTAAAGTTGGGGCCTGATACCATATCCCCTGGATTTGGAGGAGGATGCAACATATAATTCAGGTTTAGGCCACTGAATAACGAGAGAGGAACACCCACTCCAAAATAAAAGAGAGCAAAATAAGAACACGCCAATATCCATATCTTCAAAAAGTTGGAGGCAACACCGTCTTTGGAATTCTCAAGCGGGAGCACGGAAATGTGTCGAATTTTGATTAGGTAAATGGGGTAAGCAATCAGTGCATAATGCATGAAAAAGAAGAACTGGACCTCCATCCACATTACTAAATCTAAGATCATTGGATGCAGTGATTGATCCAATGGTTGAGAAGTAGTTAAGTGTACTATTTTAAGCAAACAAAACGTGATATCTTTGAAACTCACCGGAAGTATCCGGAGTAGCCACCGCAACAATGGCCAAACTGGAGTAAGGAATTATCAACTGATACATTACATGCATCGTTTGAGCACTCAGATTTGGCCAGAAGCATAATATCGCCCACATCGTCCAAAGCACATTACACGGCATGCCCATGAACAGTATCTTTCCGGGGTAACCATTCGTTTTGTATATGAGTTGAGAAGTGAAAGTGAAAAGTGTCACCATTTTAATCAACAGCGGGGGATTCAATTTTTTGGCATTATCTTGTGGATATCGCGAGAGCCGGGGAAGAATGGCCGAGATTGCTATCAAAGATATTGCAACGAAAGCAATATACTCGATGGCATGTCGTTCGGGGTCAAGGTACCTACGTCGAGACAAAAGTGTGTGCAATGATACACATTTCATTAAAAAGCGAATTTTCACTCCGTTAGTGAACACTTACCAACTCCCCACCATGGCTCTCTGTCCCTCGGGCAAGTCCTTGCAGTAAACGAGAAATTGTTCGTCTTCTTCACCATTGGGTCCGAGGTAACATACATCGCGGCCAGTTTGCTCGGTGCTCGGTGGGGGGTATGACACCAACGAGGGATTGATGGATTTAACAAGACCACCGGCCAATTCGAGGAGTCGCTGAGACATTTTGATATTCCTTAAGTCAAAGTTTGCCAATTGTTTCTTCACATTAATAATTAATACCCCGTTCTGCCAGGAGCTGGGACGTTTTGTGTAGGTTTGTGGACAATCAAGTACCATACAAACCAAGGAATCTCGCAGATACAAGGTAGGTACAAATAGTCGGCTAGATGGTGCAGCCGTCGTCAGAAACGGGGGCTCGCCAATAGATATTGTTTAGCTTATTTCCAAGGTGACTATATGACTCCTGATTTTTGAGGGCGAACCGTGAGATTAGTCGATATTGCCTCCAAAAAATGCCGTTGTCCTCTCACACGCCTCATTGCGCGTCTTTCAGGCCTCATCCGATGATCGTCATTGGTGTCTCCTTTCGTGTCAAGTTGTCGTGCTTGGACTTGCTTATGTGAGAGCAGTTGTCATCGGCATTCGTGCTTCGTGCCGTGAGTGTGATCAATTAAATTTTGGATTTCACAACAACGCCACATCAACTGAATTGTAACATTATGGCCAGCACATTCCCCACCGACAAAACCCGTGCTTTTGGCAAACTCATCCTCTTCGGAGAACACTTCGTCGTCTACAAAGTTCCTGCACTCGTCGGCGCCGTTTCCGCCTACACAGATTGTCAATTAGATTACCTCGATGAACCCGGCTTGGAAGTCGTAGACAATCGTCCCGCAGTGCCATTGTACAAAGAGCAAAAATACGATGAGGGAATGGAGGCAATCCGACTAACGCTGAATCATTTGGGTGTCGATACGAAACAACGCGGGATCAAACTGACCTTTGGAGGGGATCTCTGCTGTTCATCGGGCATCGGCGCTTCCGCCGCACAAGTAGTCAGCCTCGCGCGCGCGGTAAACATCGCCGAGTCTCGAAACCTCTCCGAAGAAGAAATCAATGCCGCAGGATACGAGGGAGAGAAAGGGTATCACGGAACGCCGTCGGGAATCGACAATACTGCCGCGACATTTGGGGGGTTGCTTCGGTTTCAGCGTACCGATGGGGCACCTGTATTTGAGAAAAAGTCGTTGCCTTCTCCGATAAGAATTGTGTATGCTTCCACTGGAATCACGGCCAGTACTACCAAGGTTGTGGGGGATGTGAGGGCGAAAAAGGAAGCCGACGAGGCGTGGTTTTCCAATCTTTTAGAACAGTACGAAGTTTTAGTCGAGGAAGGTCAGAATGCAGTAGAGGCTGGAGATTTGAGCACTCTGGGAAAGTTAATGGACCAAAACCATTCACTGCTTCAAGAACTGACAGTCAGCTGTAAAGAACTTGATGATCTTGTTCTTGCAGCTCGATCTGCCGGGGCAATCGGAGCTAAGATGAGTGGTACTGGGAGAGGCGGCCTTATGATTGCACTCACTCCCACTGAAGAGGTACAGGATGCTGTGGCAAATGCTTTGAAGAAATTGGCACCACAGGTTTGGAAGACTACTTTTGCTTGATATTTATCACAGTTCTGAATAATTAAGTAGTTTGAGTGTTAGTATGTGCTTGTAGCATTCCGTCGAATAATCACAGAGTTGCAGATCCTCTGTAACGAAATGGCCGGTATTCGTTTCGATTAATTTTTCCACCAACAGCAATACAACCGCAGTGAGGGCCTCGCAAACACAACCACTTCAATTTTGTTTAGGTTCAACCTCATACCTTGTAAAGGCCTATGTCATACAACATCATCCACAGCTAGGGCATCCTCCATCTCCAATGTCACATTAATCTCTGGCTGAATCCTTCAACCATAAAGTTGCCGCCGCTTCAACCTGGGGTTTCAACCACGTAGTCGCTCTAGGCATTGCCCTCGCAGCAGCGTAATCAACTATCCATTGCGGCAATAATCTGGAAACACTCAATTCACAAAGTAACCAAACGCGAGTGTAACCTTCCTTCCCATCAGGATTGCTCTGCGTGTGCCAAATCCCCTTGGCATATTTCAACACCATATTCCTACTGGCCGGATCCAAAGTGAAGATCATGTAGTCGCCTTTGGCATGTGGGCGATATTTATGGACGGCTGCGATCTTGAGTCGAAACTTGGACAGAGAGAATTGTGCACGCGTCACCGATGGTACACCGTGTTTACAGATAGCGGCAGTCCCGTCTTCAAAGTCCAGTGGTTTCTCGGCTCGGTAGTCTTCCTTCAGATGTGTGTTGGTGTACATCACCACCTCACGAACTGTTGGGATCGTTTCAGGGTAGGATTTAAAGTCAAGAAGGCAATCCCATACTACTGATGCTGGTGCTTTGACATCCCACACGACAAAGCCAGAGCCTGCACGTCCCATATCATCTTGGAATTGAACTCGTTCGCCTCGGATAGCTCGTTTTTGTTGATCTGGAGTAAGGGTGGGTAACGTGAACGGAAGGGGGTCCAGTGGGAGAGAAGATGCAGAAGCTGTGCCTTCGATAACAGAGATTCTGTCTTCGTAGGATGTGTCAATTGCAGGAGTAACGCTGCTTTTTGGCGCGAGGACAAAGTTATCCTCATGGGATTCATTATTTTTTATCGGCGCGCTGGTTGGAACATACTCTGTCGAGGAGGAAGATTCTGGTGTGTCAGAATTTTGTCTGTATTCTATCTGAGTATCCCCCGAGACTAACTCCCCGCTGATTACTTCTTCAATGCTATTCTCATCTTCCTTGGAAATTAAGTCTAACTCTACGTCAACAGACACATCTTCATCCACTAACGCCGTCCCCAATCCTCCAATCGATGCCGTTTCAGCAACAATATTAGGCCCAGTTTGAGTAAACGTGTCATCGTTTCCCTTGACGGACGAGTTGTCGATTCCCGTTCGTTTTTTCGCCTTATCCAACACGGATTTGACACGTCTACGAACGCCGAATCTAGATTCGTTCAAACCACTCTTCTGTCGTACTGCATTTGACCATGTGTCATTGGTCCTCGATGTTTTATTGGGGGGGAAACCGGTGGCGAAGTTGGTTCTGCGGGTGGGTGTTTTGCGTGAGAGAACACTCACGGTGTTTTTCTGTAAATTGTTCGGCGAGACGTTCGGCGGATTCACGAAGGAGGCCACCGCTGCCCATTGTTTAATGCTGGGCGGTGAGGGCGATGCAGCTGTTGCTGGGAGCAGCGCAGATGATGAACAGAGCACGATAGCTGCTGCCACTGCCGATGCGAACGCGATGGTTCGTTGTCTTGGTCGACCGTTGATTTGGACGCGACAAGAGGGGCGCAGTATGGTTTCGCTGGTGATGTCCCCCGAAGGAGATGAATGGTGTGATTGTGATTCACACTGTTCGTCTGAATCTGGGTTCTGCGACTGCATTCGCTGCCAGCGCTGGTCCCGACGATTCCATTGATCACGCCGAGAGCGCTTAGGTCTGATGTCGGTTTGGAACTCGATCTTTGATGTATGACTCATGAATTTTGATTCCGTTTGAGTTTCATTGGGATTATTAGATGCTGGCGTTAGACTAGTTTTCATTTAGGAAATTGAATGATGTATTTCCGGTGTTGGTGCTGGGGGCATGCAACTGACCGTTGTCGAGTTTCTACAATAAATTGGCTGCCTATCATCTCACAGGTTCCATCCTGGCGATGGAGAGGCCAGGCGTGTGACGCGCTACAAAGAGATGACGCAGATTTTTCATGTGCGTGAGATGATGCATGATGTGTGACGAGATGATACCATACAATACAATGATATGGTATGGTACCATACACAAGTGAGGAGATCTCCTGTTTGTGAGACGCTTGTGATGGGACATACCGAGTCTGAGGTTTTATTTGTACAATACCATACCATAGAGCATATCACGTAGGTATTGTACGTACCGTACTGAACGTGTTTCCACACAAACGACCTATGGTACAATATTGTACCTGCAGGAAATAGTTCTCTTTGGGTCTCTATTCCAAGTCTACCATTCTGAATCAAATGAATCCAAACAAAATTATTCGAAAAATGTCAGTGATTCAGCAAGACAGGCAACTCGCTAAAAATATCTTCTTTTTAGTGAATAATTTCGTTGAGGGTCGTCACTTCAGTCACGACGAAAGTAGTCGGTTCGTCACTTGTCGTCAGGTGGGTCGTCCGAGTCGTCAGTTAATTCTTTAACTGACAACAAACCGGTCATCACCGGTCGTAACTGACGACCCTGTTGGTTGTAACTGACGACTCTGTTGGTTGTCATCGAGTCGTAACTGGCGACTTTGATGGTTGTCACCGGGTCGTAACTGACGACTCTGGTGGTCGTCACCGATTTGTAACTGACAACTCTGGTTGTTGTCACGGGGTCGATGACATCGTAACATTTAGTCATTTTGTTCCATAGAGGGTAGTCACCAGGTCGTAACTGATGACTCTGGTGGTCATCACAGGGTCATAACTGACGACTCTGGCCGTTGTCACAGGGTCGTAACAGACGACTCTGTTAGTTGTAACCAGGTCGTAACTGACGACTCTAGTGATTGTCACTTAGTCGTAACTGGCGACTCTGCCTGTAGTCATTTGGTCGTAGCTTACGACATTTTGACAACTCACTGGTC
>JALLPD010001934.1:631-11668 GCA_036940065.1 Cyclotella cf. meneghiniana | reverse complement strand
ATCTTACTAACTGTTAGTAAGAACTGAGAAAAGTTGATGACTCCACCTGTTCAACAGACGGGTGGAGCCGCTGTTAGCTATTTTGTAAGTGAAAATTGACCACTTACAAATTAACTAACATGAACAATTGGCTTTACTAGCAATTCGTTTGCAGTGGAGACCGGCTCACAATCTCAACCACCTGGTGTGTCCCATCAATTAGCTCTTCAAAGTCTTGTAGGAGCTCCAGTAACAATTACTGATCTAAAGGCAATCAGGTGCTTGCAATCATGTTCCATCATTGTCCTGAGATCTGCTTTTTCATATTTGAAGTCAAGGATTTGTATGAGGCACTTGGTGGCCTCAAGTGCACTTGACATATAGATGTTGTTATTTACAGTCCAAGATTTGTCAATTTGAGCTTGTGTTTTTAATTTGTTGATGTCTTATTTGGCAGTGAGATTTCATCAAGTGTTATTTCTTTTGTCCAAAAGTCTAACACAATTCCTAACTCTTTTGTGGTATTATTGCAGAGAATGACATCAAACCCTAGTTTGAATGTTACATTCATGTCATATATTGTACAACATCAGGTTGTAAAAAATACTCCCTACTTGCAGAACATTCAACAAATTTTACTCTGATTTGCCCTGTCCAGTTGTCTGAAAGCTCCCATTTCATGTATGCCAAGACTTTAGCACCGGCCTAGTCAATCAAGGAAAAGGTTTGAGTTTTCCTTTTGGTCGGAAGAAAAGGTCTACATTGGACCCTGAGTCCAGTAGGACTTTAATTTTGTTACCGTGGTGACCTTTCAGAGGTTGTTTGTTTGCTCTGAAATCTTGACTTTCTGTTGCTGGTTCCATGATGGCTATTAGTGCTGTAACACCTAGGTGGTCCTTTGGGCTGTCATCATCATTGTCACCAATAACAGTTTTGTAGTTATTGACAATGAAGTTGTCACTGAAAGCATCTGTAGTGTTATTGGTGTTGTTCACTTTGTGTGTGAATTTTTTTGCTGCAAGACTGTTTTCTTCTTTTCTTGCAATAGTTTGAGCATTGTCCTTGGTCTTTAATGTGGAGGTTTTTCTTTTGTCACAAGATTTTATTCATATTTTTTTGCAATTTTGTCTTCAATATAGTCGAATTAATTAATTCTGCCTCTTTTGACAAGTTGTTTTTCACTTTTCCTTCCCTGCAACATCAAAATCAATTTTGTTATTTAATTTGATCTTGATTCATGGAATAGCTTTACTTAGACTAGAGTAAGTGTACCTTTTAATTGAATCACTTAGTTTAATGTTCAAGTATGTAATTCCCCAGTGCTATCTGACCCACAACTTCAAAAAATGTAATTGGAGTCCTGTCCGAGTCATTTGTGTGATGCTTCTTGTGTTTGTACAACTGCTTGGTCATGGTATGGAGTACTTTCCAGAACTCCAATCAGATGATTTGTGCAATGTTTGCACCATCTTGTCCCTTTTCTTTGGGCTGGGGACTACCTGCACCCCCATTTGTCTTGATTGGAGTACTGTCCTTGTTAAAAAAACAACAGACACATGTGTTGTGGCTTGTGTGGTCCTCCATGCTTGTTGCGTAGCACACAGTTTTTCTCTGATAATTTCCAATGAACAAACCCTTCTAGGCTTTCTCTGGAATGCAGGAATCAATCAACTCCATCGTTTGCTTGCATTCAGTCCCTATAGCTTTTATTGCATTGGGGGACTTATGATTGAGCCTAATTGGAAATATTTGTATACATTCTTGACATTCACCATTGGCCATGCGTCAAAGTTCCCTGTTGGTTTGCATTACATTGGTCTCATTTTCCTGATTCTCCCACTTTTGTCTTCATTAGTAGCATTGTATCAGTCTTGACCTTCACCTTCAATAGAATATCATAAAATCCTTTCTCCCGATCATGCAATTCTTGAAACACTGCTATCATTTTTTCATAAGAATGTTCATAACACAGTTTTTATGAACATTCTTATAAAAAAGCTCTGATTGTCAAAAATTTGTTGATATGTTGGAGTCTCTTTGTAAAAACCTTATGAAGGACTGCCTTATAAACATCCTTATAAACTAAATTTGGAATAATATCACCTCTCAGCTAAATTGACAATTCTGCAGCTAAACAAACTTCCTACAAAGATTCTTATGAACAGAATTTACATTTGTTCTGAAAAATCTATGCACTTGGTATGTTTTCTACATGAAAAATGAATCCTCCTCTTCCATTGCACCCCCCCCAAACATGGAAATCTTGTCCATGCTGACCACCATAGCACCAGGAAGGCTGCTCTTCTGGGCTCTGAGTTTGCTAAATTGTTGTTTGCCATGGTGTGAGAGCTTTTGGAGAATTTGCTGGAAACATGCACGAGTGTTGACATGCTGTCCAAGCACGACAATCAAGGAGATTACAGAGGTCATGTTAAATGTGCTGCCTGGCATGCCAGACAATGCCATACAGATCTCAGGTGACAGTCCACCAACAAGGGCCGACCACAGCAGGAAGATGGCGACATGCTGATGATGACAACAAACATGACAGTGCACTCTCCAGCCACCAATAAGGTAATGACAACCACAGCCACAAATGCCAAGGCTAACACGGCACAAATGAACCCATGGCAAACAACACCGGTGACATGTCTTGCCAACACAGCTTGTCAAGCATGCAAGAAGATGACAACATCTCCACCTTGTTCTCATGGGAGATGTTGCCTGTGAAGTCTCCATCTGCCAGCCCCAGCAAGTCCCTGTTGGCCTCTCTCAGTGTGTCTCTGTCAGAAAGTCAAGTCAATGCCCAAGCACACCAAGTTTTTTCCCAAACCCTTCTGCATTGTACATTTTCCAATTGCTCTATCACAAGCTGCAAGGCACCCACTCATCTCGGCACAACCATGATACACTGTCTCATGGCAACAGAGCAATTGTGGCTCTGCTGGCCAAGGGCTTTTTTGATAATTTTAACTCAAAACAATGTGATATGGTATCCTCATGACATGATATTATGCATGCCATAATATTGTGTGAGCCACCACCAACCTCAAAAGCCTGGATTACAATGAAAGGAAAACCCCGTCAATTAGAAATGTAATATGCATGCATTCCAGAGGCTGACAAAACACCAATCAACACCAAATCCAAAACAACCACAAATGATAACATTTATCGACAATTACATTCAGACCATGTGCCAGGTTTCACATCTGCCAATCCAAAAATCTCATTCCATCCCCAACCCAGTCCAACGCTTCATCTCTCTCACACTTCTTGTACCCATTGGCCTGTTGGTCATCATTCCTTCCTTGCAGGCTTCCTCATTCAAATTGTTCGTCATGTGTCATCCTCTCTTTCGCATGACATTTCACAGGGCAAGGGACAAACCAAAATGATGATGTCAACATGGGAAGGAATGACATGGCCATATTACACTCACCACTCCGTCCTGATCACTTGAAGGATTTTCTTCATTCACTGAATAAAAACAACCAATGCAATGAAATCTTGACACATGTGCAACATGTCCAAATCTGTCTGCATGATGTTGTCATTTCCTTCCATTAAGTGACATTGGTGGATATGATGCACATTGCAGAACAGATTGGACACAATTTCAAACATTTCACCTCCTCCTGCACAACTCCAAGTGCCTCTCCAAGCATCACATCTCTTGTATGTCAACATTCACAATTAGATGGTGGAGGCTATACAAATCAGGAATTTTGGTGACAAGACAGTGCAACATGTAATGTGCTTGATTGTTGCCATTTTATTTGCTGGAAACATGCATTTGCATCCAATAGCAATTCATTATCCTATTTGGAATCATGTTCATTGAAAGGAAATGAGGCTTTATTGGCTGTGGCAAAATTGCTTGGTGTATCCTTTAAGAAACATTGCAGAATCTCTAACTGCAAAGGTACTCTTTGCAAGAGGTGATATCATCCACAAATGACTGAACATGAGTGCCACCGAAAAGGCGAATGATGCATTGATCAAAGAATGTATGGAGCTGCATTTGACTACATTATGGAGAAGGTTAATTTAAGTATCAACATGCAGCAGATGCGGTGAGACTGGTGGCACATCAAAAAGCACAGGGAGGGCTGTTTTGAATAAGAGTTTGTCTAGTGTGGATGTTGCTGCTGGTGCTTCTATTGTACCTCCAGGAGGAGAAGCATTGGTGTTTTGGGTGAGTGCTTTGCTTTGATGTTGAAATTTCACACAAATTGCAAATGCTCATCTCTTCATGTTGTGATCCTTCTGCCCTACAGACACTTTTGGAATTGAGACATATGAAGTGCAGTCTTGAGCAATTATGTATCAACTACATGAAGGAAACCTTACAGCAACAATTCAACAAATTTGTCTTCAAACTGGAGCAACAAGAGTACAAATGCTAAGAGATTCTCTGGTGAGTATGGCAATTGCTCTTTATTCCTTGCACATATGTTCATTCATTTCACTCAGGTGTCACATTACTTCTAACCCAGGAAATCCATTCAGAAAATCAAGATGTTTTAGATCTCATTGACAAACCATGGACAGGTATCCTTCAAATTCTAGACAAGCAATGAATGGTCAATTGGGGTCAGACGAAAAATCAGTCTCTGTTTCTACTCTAACTGCAAGAAACTCAATTGATTCAGTGTAGGATTGACACAGAAAATACAAAAATAGTTTGTAGTGAAGTATTATGCATGCTATGTTGATTGTCAGCTCCAAGTGTATTCTTGAGCGCTCTGAGTTTGAACTAATTGGTCAGATCAAGGTAAAATAGTTGAGGTTTTCAGCTTTTTTGTCACTATTCACTCAAATTGTGTCTGGTTTTGCAGAAATATGTGCATTCAGAGGGGTCAATGATCACCAGGAAGTTGCTTTGAATACAGTTCTATTACTCAATAAAGAAACTTTGTGCTCGAATTGACGCACCAGTTTATTATGTGAGAACACACACCATTTTTACCTTGTTGGCATTCTTCAAATTTCTCAGCTTATTTCATTTAGCTGAGTTTGGTTCTGTCACTTCCAGTTTGGTGGCTGTTTGTTCTTTTGGCATTATGTTCTGACATCATTGCCTCCATCATATCCCAGTTTTGCAGCATCTGGTGGTTTCTGGTTCAGTGACATCCAGTTCAGTGGCTTCCAGTGCAGTGGCTTGCAAGCCAGTGCAAGGTCAGTTGGCAATACTGTGGATGCAGTTTTGTTGGCAGTGGTTTTGGCAATGGTGGGTTTAGTTGCAGTTGGTTTGTGGTGTTCAGTTTGGTGGCATTGTTGTGTTCACTGGTGGCTGGTTTGCCTGTGTTGGAGTTCAGTTCAATTGTGGAAATTTTGCCTCTTCATTATCATCCTAATCATCTTTATCAGCAATGCAAGAAGAAGAAGGAGAACAGCATTTCTCCATTGTGGCCAAGGTTTAACTACAACTCCTTCCCTTGCTACTCCTCTTCCTCTTCTTGTTGACCCTAATTTTTTCCAACTAGATGCAAATCCGCCAAGAAACGTTCACCAGGTTGCCCAACAAGTTGGATTAGTCAAAATCACCCTCTGGAATTCAATCTACCAGCCCATCAACATTCTGTCAGTCCATCAAGGAGTCCACCATTTTTCCAATCCTCCTCAGCTGTCTTTATGATGACTTCATCACCTCTATCAACTCAGCACTTACCCTCTCCTTTCTTTTCCTTGCTGCATGCTGTCATACACTTGTCATGTGATAATCATCAGTGACCTCCTTTAATGTTTTTTCATGTAACCTTTGATTTCAATCAGTGACTATATTGTGTGTATTTCATGCCTTTTATCTTTCAGAAAGCCGTTGGTAGTAATAAACAGCTGACCCAAGGAGCATCACCTAATTGAAGCATCCAATTAGTCTCCTGTTGAATAACAGGTTGAGATCATCAAACAAGTCAGACAGATCCCCATTTCCTTTTCCTTGCAAAATAATGACCCTTTTCTATGGGCGCCCTTTCTAGTGCAACAAGTCTTAACTTCCTTCTCTATTGTTTTTTATCCTCCAAGTGTGCCTTTTTTTGTGAATGTTTTATCACCAATGCCCCCTCAAATTTATGCCATATTTTGCCTTGGTCATCCTGTTGATGTAGTTTTGTTGCTTGGGTCTTGATGTCAGCATGCACAGCAATAGCAAAGAGCATGGATAATCAAGATAAATGACAAGATCAGTATTAGTCTTAGTATGAGGCTTAGGGTTAATTTTACAGCATTTATGTTTTATTTTGGTACAGAGGAAGTCTTTAGTTATACTCCTACTAGTATTTTTTAAATTTTATAATGTTTCAATGGTAGATTGTTCATAAGCTGTTCATAAGCCATGACAACTAAACTGTTGTTCACAGTTAAAAGCAGAAAAATGTCAAAATCAGCTTTAGGATGCTCATAAGAAAATTCACAAAGCATGATAAAATGCTAGCAAAATACTATTAGATAGTATCCTCATATAGCATATGAACAGAATGCATAAATAATATATGGTGATTTTGTTTATAAGGAAACTTTCTTATGAACATCCTTATGAATAAAAAGTTAGCAGTGAATATTGCCTTCTCTGACACTTTCACCTTAACTGATTCTCCATTACATGTATCAACAACCTTTCTTATTGAATACGGTAACATGCCCCACATCTACAAATGTCCCAAGGCTTATTAAGGCTGCTTGTGTCATATCTGGGACTACATTACCATCCAATTGTGTTGACCATGCCGCGACAATGTCTTGACAATGTTTTCATGTCTTGGCCCAAAAAATGTCTTGACTGGTGAGAAAGCTGTGATGTCACATCAATTTTTGGTCAAGAAAAGTCAAGACATGGTCAAGATATCAGTTTGAACTTGGTTGCTTATTAAATATGCTCTTATTTCCCAATTAATCATGTGTGGTGGCCAGACAATCTCCATGCAAATTGCATTCAAACAAAAAAACATTAATGCCAGTTACTTGCTCCTATGCATAGAGTACTGTAAAATTCTCTTTGTTTTAAAGAGCATGATATCTGTTTCACAATTGTTTCAAAACAAATATCTGTTATTGTTAAAACTCGGTTCAAATTGCTACTAAACTTGTTACTTATCCAGCAATTTTTATGATATTGGACCTTTTTATCAAACCGTCACACCTGCATACATTTGCACAATCTTTGTTTACATGTAAACTGTACTATGATATATATTGCTCCTATTATTTGCTAGCAACAACAACAAAAACTTATAGAAAATTACGTAACCTCTACAACTATACCCTATCAGCCTGAAATTGGAGTTCTCCTATTCAACTGGACAACGTCATTCCATCATTATCCCATTGTCATATGACAAAAATGTCACCTATCAAAGAATACTCCAAAGAGGAAATTACATTTTTTGTGTTGAGTGGGGATAAACCATCTAAAGCTAATGTTATACATTTCATTAAAGCTGGCCTCTGGGAGCGAGAAATTGGTGCTAGTCTTGTGAAAGAATGTTTAGTTTTAAATCAGTTTATTCAAATCCATCAGGATAATGCAACTATTCTTAAAGAGGAAGATTTCAGCATGACAATTTTGGATAATGCATCCAATTTGAATTGTCTAGTTCCATCATTTTTCGCTCAACATCCAGCACAAATTTGAAATATAGAGTGGTGCCACCATCTGCAAGCAATTTACAATCTTGACATGGAGATTACAGAGTTTGGTAGGAGTTATTGAATATTGATTATCAAAGTTGCTATGCGGTAAAAAGGCTAGTGAATAATCTCCAGGACAACAATGTATATCTTGTAAATGAGGAATACGGGTGTGCACTTGTGGAAAGATACCTTTTTGATGATGTCAGTGTTTACAGGGTGACCAATTGTCTGCTTGCTCATTTCATTTTACTAGTCACAGAAACAAAGAAAGCACTTCTTTAATTCCATAGCCATTCCTGAATATTGACTGCTTTCTTCAAAATGTCCTATCTTTAAATCTAGTGGGACTGGTGACCCTGTGAAATGTATATCATGTAACACACAGGGAGGAAAAGAGTGTCTTGAACAAGGGACATGTACAAAATGTGGAATGAACAGGCTGTGTTTGAAATGTGGTGAAGCTTAAAAGTGTGATGACTGCAATGCTTTTCTATGCATTAATTGTCTTTCAGCAAGACCTGATGATAGTTCTGAGTGTGTTGTGTGCCCTTGGAGAATCATAACTCATCTAAGGTGAGAGGGGGAGGTATTGTTCTTTTTCTTTTTTGAAGGCTCTTGATAGGTCAATGAATGCAGATATTTTTCCAAATGCAGTCATAAGTTCTGCGGACAGTGCAAAATATGATTTATTGAGGTACTTGACTTTGTTTATTAGACATGTTACTGTATGTTAGCATTGATGATTGGAAGTGAAAAATAGCTTAACCAATATAAATAGAACTGATGTGGGGGAATGAAATATAAAAATAAAATTTGTTTTTTTAGTAGAGTTCAAGAAATTAATATGTTAGTGTAAATTACTCAATTCAAAGGTCTTTCATGAACTTCCTCTATTCTTTCACTCCCTTTTAACTTCATTCTGCTCTCTCAAGTGAGGTTGGATTTGAACATGTTTGCTAATTCCAAGGCAAATTGCAAATTGAACTGGAGAGATGGTCTGCAGCATTTAGATGTTTTTTGTGCATTGTCAATAATTTCTGTGTAAGCTTGTAACCTGGAAACAACATGAATGCATCTTGTTATAAATCTATGTTGTTCTCTCGACCCATACACCAATATAAATTGTCTTTGGTAAAGTCCACCGGTTTTTTTTTCAGGACAACAACATCCAATCCACCACTTTAGATAAATCACTACTCTGACAAAGTTTAGGGTAACTCCCAATAATATGATAAAAATCACGTTCACATTTCTCTAAAAATGACACAAAACTATCATAGGAAGGTGCATTTTATGCAAAATGTTGGTGAGGCTACTATAATTCACAGAGCCAAGGCAAAATACTTCATTCCCATTGTCCTGTAAGATCTTTTGGAGATCAACCACTGTACAACCCTGGGCATTTGTTGAAAGACTCACATCCTTCATTTGGATGCAGCCAATGCTCACCAAGAGGTTGTTAAAATTTCCATAGCTGCAATTAAAATCCTTACAATCCACTTTCACTGGACACTGACAATTTCCGGCCTTTAGCCGGAGATGTTATGTCTTACATTTGTGAATGTTGTCCTCATTCACCAGGTTCTCTGTAGTTTATACACTTTACTGATGAGCACTGAGGTGTTTATCTTTTCTATTGTGTGACAAGTGTGGCAGAATTTGGAGATCTTTTTTGTTGCTTTGTCCAAAAAGTGCACTGGAAATTACTTTCATTGTTGGGAAATGCAAATCCAGAAGTTGGAGCACCGTTTGAAAAGTCAAGATAATTTGATGACTATTTCTTTTATCATGAAGCACTGAAAGAATAATATCACCTAACATGTCTTTTGTTCCCTCTTCATTAAGATAGATATCCCTATACAATTCTATTCCATTGCAAATTTTCCAGATAAAGAAAACAAGGGTTAATCATTTTTCCAATGAAATCTGCTAGCTGTAACTGTCTTCATAGTAACTCCATCCCTGAGTTAATGTTGTCTGCACAAAGGTTAGAATGCCACAATCACTGTTGTTTCTACCCTTGACTCTTGAAGCATAATTGAAAAGATCCATCAATTGGAAGTTCACAATGGTATATTGGAATAAATTGGATAATAAAAAGCTCTTAAAACATCTTTTGATTTGTTGCTTCAACCCATTTTAGCTGCTGTTTCCTATATAACTTCAATCTACCCAAATGATTTTTTGCTTTCCAGGTGCTGTTGTCAGGTATGTAATCAGGCATTCATGTGCCACCTATATTATGCATTTGTTACTTGCATCAAAACCTGGCTCAATTTCTACCCAATGAGGTATTTGCTTGGTATCCTGTTTATCTGTTGGAATTGTGAACTTAATCATAAACACCTTGATTGCCCCTGTGGTGACAGGTGCATGCATCATAGCAGGTACATCTCGGTAATGAATATAAAACATCATTGAGCTCTGAAATAATTTCTAGAAGGCTTGAGATCAAAATGTGTCAGTAATTTTCTTCATGGCTTCATTTAGTCTGTCACTGCTTAAACATTTCAGTTTGCAATCACCAGGTAGCTGTTTCAAGAACTATTTTGGATCAGAAAAGTCAATACACTTCAGATGAGTTGCATAATTGCAAAGAGTTTGTTCAAAATACCCAGCACCTTTAGCTAAGAAGGAGTTGTTGTCTTCAGTGGAGACTCTGCAATCTGTCACTCTCAAAGTTCTATCAATATCAGGCAATAGATTGTCAAAATTATTGTCATTGAAGCTTGTTGTAAGCTTGTTGACGGTTTCTTTACATCCATCATCAGATTAAAATATTTGCCTGCATATAGATCAATACCATGAGTGATTATCAATTTATTCTTGATTTGTTGCATTGTACAATTGAATTGCATTCAGTTATTACTAAGTAATAGGGTGGAAAAAGCATTTACAATCATTTTGAAATTTTGCCACATTGATCCACATGAAGGAACCTGCTGAATGTAATTGAATGTAATGATTCAACATTTGGTACAAATTTCAATGCATTGTGGAGGCTATGGTGGTTTTTCTCCCCTTTTTGTTTTGTACAGATCTTGCAGTGATCAGCAAAACTGCAATTAGTCTTCCACATAATACCATCACTGCAAAGGAATTGTTAGTAAAGATGATTGTTTGTGTTAGTTAATTTGTAAGTCATCTATTTTCACTTATAAAATAGCTAACAGCAACTCCACCTGTCCATTGACCAGGTGGAGTCATCAATTTTTCTCATTTCTTACTAACAGTTAGTAAGATGGGGCAATTATTTTTTTCACCTCTTTAGCTGCTTACAGTTTTACTAACACAAGCATCTAAAATATTATGGTTTCCCTCTATGTTGTTGGTTTTAGAGCTAAGGACATACTCGCCCAGAAAGAAAAATTACATATATATCTTGCTCATGCAACCAAAATTTTGATCACTCTGTGCATATAA
>JALLPD010001933.1:0-11041 GCA_036940065.1 Cyclotella cf. meneghiniana | reverse complement strand
TGTCTTGACCATGTCTTGACCATGTCTTGACCATGTCTTGAACATGTCTTGACCAGTGAGAAAGCTGTGATGTCACATCAAATTTGGTCAAGACATCGTCAAGACATTTGTCTTGAAATGGATGATGAAAAAATGAGCCATTATTTTACAGTTTCCACAGATATATCCCTATGCAAATCAGGTTTGAATGATGTAAACTGAGACTATTTATTTATTCCTTTGCATAGAGTCATTTGTAATCTAAATGCATTTTTAACTTCATTATCATCCCATAACATATTATTGCTATCGTCAATGCTGGGTTGAGATTGCAACTAATTTTGTCAGTTTTCTGCATATGTTTTACCAATATATAACCAGTATCACACCTATAGATAGCTCAATAACTTTCTGCACCATGTAAACTTTATTCTATAGACCCATCCTTATCATAATGTATTTAGTGTCTACCCATGCCAAACATGTCATGCCATGTTTGTTGCAGGCCTAAACTACTGAGGCATGTCATGGCATGCTGCAACTTAAGCACTATATATTTCCTATTTATCACCCACACAACAACATTCCATTGCCTACTCCATTTTTGTACTACTAAAATGTCGCCCATTGAAGAATATGATGAAAAGGAAATTTTTGTGTTGACTGGGGCTAAGCCATCTAAAACTGATGTTGCAAATTTTATCAATGCTGGCCTCTGGGAGCAAAGAATTGGTGCTAATTTTGTGATAGAATGTTTAGTTTTAAATCAGGTTATTCAAATCATGCAGGATAATTTAGCTATTCTTGAAGAGAAAGAATGTAGCATGCAGATATTTGAGAATAAATCCGATTTGGATGGTCGAGTTCCAGCATTTTTAGCTCAGTATCCACCAAAAAATTGGAATATATAACAGTGCCGCCATCTGCAAGCAATTTGCAATCTTGACATAGAGATTGCAGAGTTTGCTAGGAGGCATCAAGTGTAGAGTAGCAAAGTTGCTAGGTTGAAAGACTAAGTGAAGAATCTTGGTAGCAGCAACATATATCTAGTAAATGAGGAATGCTACGTTGCACTCTCAGATAGATACCTTTTTGATGATGCCCATGTTTACAGGGTAACAACTCATCCTCTTGCACATTTCATTCTTCAATTTGTTAAGGCAAAGAATGCACTTCTTAATTCAATAACCATTCCTCAATATTTACTCACTTCTTCAAAATGTCCTATCTGCAACTCTAGTGGAGCTGGGGACCCTGTGAAATGTATATCACATGACATACAGGGGCGTATAGAGTGTCTTGGACAAAGGATATTCAAAAATGTGGAATGGACAGTCTGTGTTGGAAATGTGGTGAAGGTGGAAGAGTGATGACCGTGATGCTTGTCTATGCATTCATTGTCTTTCAGCAATACCTGATGATATTTCAGAGCATGTCGTGTGCCTTTGGAGAATCATAACACATCTACAGTGAGAGGAGGGGATATTGTTCTTTTCTTTTTTGAAGGGCCTCCAATCCAATCCTTCATAATAAGTTGAAGCATGCAGGTATTTTGCCAATTGCAGATTTGACTTCTGAGGACATGTAAAATATAGAATTTTTTGATGTGATTGACTTTATTGGTAAGTCAGGTTACTCGATATTAGCACTGATGATAGTGAGAGGGGAAATTTGTGTGACCAATGTTATCTTAGAATAGATGAGGGGAAAGTGATGTATAAAAATAAAATTTGTTTTTTACAGTAGAGTTCTACAAAAATATTGCATAAGAGTGATATTTTTAATGCTGAGGTCTTTGATGAACTGCCTGTATTCTTTCACCCTCTTTGTAACCACATTCTGTTTTCTTGAGTAAAGTGGAATCTGGACATGTTCTCTAATTCCAAGGCATATTGCACTGGAGAGATTGTCTGCAGCATTTGGATAATATTTGTGCATTGTCAACAATTTCTGTTTCAGCTTGGTACCTGGGCACAACATGAATGCATCTGATATTGAATCAATTACTTTCTATCCACCTATACGCCAATAAAAATTGTCTGTGGTACATTCCATAGGTCTTTCTTCAGGATGGCAGCCCTCAATGATCCGAAACAACACTTTAGATGAATCACCACTCTAACAAATTTTAGGACATATCCCAATAACATGCTGATATGCATCGTCACGTTTCTCCAAAGGACACGATACTATCATAGGAAGGCACATTTTATGCAAAATGTTGGCAATGCAAATCAATCTACAGTTGGGGTAGGTTAAATTAATGCTGAAGTTGAAAAGAACAAAATTGTGATTTTTAACTGATTAATTGGAAACTGCTAGCAAAACTCTCTTTGTTCTCTGGTCAGCCTGAGGAGTCCTACAGCATGGGCAGTCCACACCACAGCTCTCTCAGAGATAGATATATACCTCAAAGATTTCTACCTGTAAATACCAAAAAATGTACTACCTATGCATATCACATGTGTTAGACATACAAGTCTTCATCATATTCACAAATGACATGGACAGGTAACCAGCAAAAGGTACCATTCCACATCATCCAAGTGTACACTCCTAATCTTGTAACCACACAGATAGACTTATGTGGCCCCTTTTAGTAAGAAGGTCCTGTATAGGACTCTGTACTATATCAGTACTCAGTTACTGCTCTATGTGTAGCCAGAAACCATCGGTTAGTAGCTCTTTCTTTATGCACAGGTTATCAGCCCTTTTGGTACATACTTCCCCCTTGTATACAAAAGGGCCTCTGTGCATGGGTAGGAGACAAGTAAAATTCATAGATCCGAGGCAAAATACTTCATAGTCCATGTCCTGTAAGATCTTTTGGAGATCAGCAATTGCACAACCATGGCCATTTGTTGCAAGACTTGTGTCATTGAATTGGTTGTGGCCAATGCATGTCAAGAGGTTGTTCAAATTTCTGAAGCCCCGATTCAAGTCCTTAGGTGCTACTTTCACAGGAAGCTAAAATTTTGTAAGTATAGCCAGAGGTTCAATGCCATCATTTGCCAAGGCTAACTTATTATCTTCAACTTCTTCAACATGAATAGTCTGGGTGGATCTGTGAGTTTGATGCTTCACTGATGCACCACAATTTTGTTGATTTTCTGTGATAAGTGGCCTAGCCCTTTTCTCACTATTGTTTTGTTTAGTTGTTGATTCTCTGTCTGACCCCTCTTCATGTGAATGTTGAACAGCAAACCCAGAAAGATGTTTTCTTTTTTATTTGTTTCCTTCTGTGGTAGATTCTAATATGATGTTTGTCCCCTCTCCAACAAGATAGTGATATCCACACAGTTCTATTCTATTACCATTTCTTTCCAGATAGAGAAAACAGGGGTTCATCATTATGTCCAATAAAATCTGGTAGCTATAACTGTCTTCATAAAAACTCAATCCCAAGGTTTAATGTTGTCTGTGCAAAATTAAGAATGCCACAATCATTGTTGCCTTCCCCCTCTACTCTGGCTGCATAATTGAAAAGATCCATTAGCTGGAAGTTCACAACAGTTTATCACAACAAATTGAAATCTGAAAAGCTCTTGACCTACCTGTTGATTTCTTTTGATGCTTCAACTCATGTTGGCTGCTTTTTCCTGTATTGCTTTATTCTACCCAAACCCCTTTTTAGCTTTCTAGGTGCTGTTGTCAGGTAGTTATCAACATTATGTGCCACCCATGCATTTCTGTTGGCATTATGGATCTAACCAAAACACTTCAATTGCCCCTTCAGTGACAGGTGTATGCATTATAACAGGTAGGTCTTGGTACTGATTATAAAACTCATCATGCTCTGGGATAATTTTGAGAGGTGTTGAGATGGAAATTATGTCCATAAGGTATTTTAACTGAAGTTCATCCATTGCCTCATTGAGTCTGTCAATGCTCAAACCTATCAGTTTGTGATCACTTGGTAGCCATTTGAAGAAGTATTTTGTATTGGAAAAATCAGTTCACTTCAGATGCATTGCATGATTGCACAAAGTTTGCTCAAAATCCCCAGCATCTGTTATTTAAATGAGCCATTAGCTTTGGTGGAGGCTCTGCAATCTGTCACTCTCAAAGTTCTATCAATATCAGGCAATAGATTGTCCGAATTCTTTTCATGAAAGCTTGTTGTCAAGTTGTTTAGAATTTCTTTACATCTATCATGAGATTGAAAAAATTACCTGCACATAACTGAATACCAAGAGTGAAAAGCAATTCCTCTTGATCGTTTGCCTCATACTCCAATAGAATTGCATTGAGTAGACATTACAAGGTAAAAGGATGGAAACATCATGCACAACTGTTTTCAAATTTGCAAAAGTGATCCACACAAAGGAAACTCCTTTCTATAACTGTATCATCTCCCAGAATGCACTGTGATGTGGCAACAGTTGGTACACATTTGAATGCATCATGGAGGCTTTCGTGTTGTTCCTCCCCTATTTGTTTCTTACAGGTCTTGCAGTAGACAGAAATATGGCAATTAACCTTCTGCAAGTAATGACAGTATTGGACATGTGAACTGGCTCCAATATAGACCAGGCTCCCCAGGATGGTAGGTGCAATCTGGGACACTCAATCAAGTTGTAATCTAGAGTATTTCTTATGATTGAAGCAACATCAATACATTTGAATGGCCAATCATCCTCGTCTTTAGTGATTGTGGATATCACTGACTTGGTGTCTAGGATTTGTCTTGACTTGTCTGCATTGAGTTCATCAAAGCCTCATTTCCCTCATGTACATCAAGTGAATAATTGATTTCTCCATGAAATGTAACAAACTCACTTATGTAAGTTGCAAACAAATGATAATCTAGAATTGGGATCCCATTGTCCGTCATGATGTGTGATTTCACACATGATCACAGTAAGGACGTAGTTGAACTCACCACAGTTGCTGCATACACCACTGGAACATATTTCATTTTTGATGTCAATTATTGTATCTCCATTAGAGGTTATGACATGAATAATGTTGTAGTATCTGGTAAACACACTGTAGTTTTCCATCAAGGACTGGTATAGAATGGTTTTATTCACCTGTGGGGGTCCATGCACAAACATCAGTAGATAGATTTTGTGCTCTGTGACTTCTTTCCTGTTGGCTGACATGAGATCATTGTAGAAATTCTATTTCACATCAGTCTCAAACACATTAGCCACATATATAATGATGATATTCATCTGTGCAGAACAACCCACTTTATGTCCATGGAAGGTCAATAGACATTGAAAGTCTCAAATTGGGTGGCAATAACACCTTTCTCCTATTTTTCAATGATTCATGAAGGGATTTTTTACATATGCATGAAAATGCAGGGCAGTGGGATTTTCTCGCGGTAGAACTTCAATCTCTTCTGATGCTCTGTCATTGTCATTCATGATATAGAACTTATTACTCCTACTTTTCACCTTTTCCATTCATTCAATGAGATCTTTCTCATGATCATTTGATGATTCCTTGTGTTGTTGTGTTCCACTCTGTGAACTATGTTTATTTGTATGTCGCATTTTTTCTTCATCAATGAAAAACTTTTTCTCCATCGTGTAGTTGCTACCAAAATTAGTGAACAGTTAGTTGTGTGTCTTCTTCATTCTAACTGAATCAGTCTTTGGAACAAACCTCTCTACACTATGCCTAGCCTCTTTAACCCTTTCCCATGAACATCAATATCATCTCAATATGGAAGAATCTGGTTATATGGATAGATATTACAACAATATGTAGGAGCTGAGTGAGTAAATTCCACTTCCACATAATACCCACAAACTTGTGAGACTGTTGTGGTGAATGGACTATTTGGATGACCAAATAGAAGAACTTTTTGAGCCACATATGGGAAAAACTCAAATCCGGATTTACAAAGCTTAACACCTCTATTGCTCTCAATACCTTCAATGGCGAGTTTATTATGCCTTGCCATGGCATTTGGCTTACATGGGAGCATTTCATAAAAGGGTATGTCATAATTGGATATATTGTCTTTGATGTTTCTTTAGAAATCAAGAGGTTGTTTGACGTACCAACTGGTACAGTCCATCTCAACTTTATTGGCAGGGGGAACAATGTCTGCATGGTTTGTGTGATACCAATGAGCAATCTGCCATGCTCTGTCACCCACCCACTGTTTTCAACCATTGAACAACCATCCAGCATCACCCTGTCAACCCAAACCTCCCTCCCATCCAGCTTTACCCAGCCATCAATTGTAATCATACCACACAGGACATTCACCCTTTTATCCCTAAGTTGCCAATTCCATTTTTTGGTTCCAGTGAAAAACCCCTGGAACACTGAAAAATGTTCCATTATGGTTGGAACTGTCAGAACTCTGGCTGGTTTACTAAAATTTACCAATCTAGGTGTCATATACTCCTACCCTGCTGTGTGACAGTAATATTCCAGTGGTTCTGACCAGAGCCTGGAATTCTGACAGTAGTTTCAATCTGAACATACTCTCGGCTAAAAGTAATGCACAATGCCCTGGTATAAATTTACATTAAAGACAAGTCCAATTACATTTAATCAGTACTGAAATAGTAATGAAAAAATACACTTGCAGGGCTTTGAAAGTAGAAATCTCTTAGGAGCTTAATGTCACTTACAGGCATTACTGTTGACACATTCTCAACAATAGTATTACTTTACTAAGTAGGAATATTTCAGTAACATTCCAGTAGTTGTGCTCAAATAATGTTTTAGTAATCTAACAGCAATTTCAGTCTAATGTATGACTAAAAAATTTCCCAAACTCTGAGTAAGTTTTGGTTGGAAAATTAGAAATGTTCAATATAACATAGGAAACTTTGAGATGCTCTCAGGTGTGAGGGAGTAGAAAATTCAATTGGAAAAAACTTCATTAATAAACTGGAAAATTATGTGGAAAAGCTAAAAGAAGTAAAGAAAACTCATATTTGCCACCTTCAACAGGTTAGAATTATAAACAGACTTTACTGGTTTCCAACCTTCCAAAACACAGGCCCAAATAGAACATCCTACCACTTCTGTTCATTGTGATACCAAATCCACCACAAAGTTATGTCATCATGCTACATTGGAAATGGCTGGATTGAAGATGGAGAAAACCAATGAAAATGTGAACAATCAATATAAGAATGGCCCCTCTGCCACTGATCTAGTAAAGCTGCAGAAAAGAAACTTGGTGTGAACACAAATCATTGTAAGTACATGCAGCTCATCATCATTCTCCTACTTGTCCTTTGTATTGTCATTTTTCTTTGGTTTATATTACTGAAGACAAGCTGATTGTCAAAGTTAAGTGATTGTCAATGAGATACATCTTCTGAAAAGAGGTTGTAACCATGATATTGCAAGGAAAACTTCCTAGAAGCACCTTTCTGATGACCTTAATCAGAGTCTTTTGGATACTAAGATAGTATAAGATGCTCTACAAAGTCAAATTGGTACATTAAAGAGATTGGTGGAACACAAATTAAATACAACCAAGCACATTGGAGATCATAAATCAGAAAAGAAAAGATTCAAGGATGCAAAGATTCTGAAAAAAAATCCATAAAAAGGAGAGGACAAGAAGAAGAGGAAGTTAAATAGTCAAAAAATGTGCTAAGATGCAGGGATGGGAAGTGGAGCATCTTACAGGAAATATGGACAAATACAGTAGAGTGAAAATCAAGAGGAAGGGCTTCCCAGAGAGTGACAATACTTTTGAACCTTGATGAAATATCAAAGACCAGGATTCTGTGAGAAATGTATGCCTTCTTTTTTGATGAGGTTTGCTACAGCAAGACACACTATTTTCCGTTTTATTACCCTGGTCTTTAGTGAAACAAGCAGAAGAACTTGTGAAGGTATGCTAAATATTGAAAGTCATTTCACTTTCATTTTTTCAGTGTCTACTTCATTGCAAAAATATTTGTGTTTTCAAATGCTCAAAATTGACAAGATGACCAAAGAAAGGCATTATAAAGATTTGCTTAGATGCATTGAGAAAGGTCTTGAGAAGTTTTCAATTATGTTTGTTATCAGGACAATAGTAAAAGACCAAGAAGTATCCCCAAGAAGTTTAATTTGATTTCTTTTTTTATTTTGTTGATAATGTCACTGAATCTGATGTGCCCACCAATGCACATAATATTTTGCATGTTTCATTCTCTTATCCAATAACAAAATGCTGTATTTGATGGAATTTAAAGGTGAGGATTTATTTTGAAGCGGTATGTTATTAACCGCTAGTGGAACAAATATGAAAATATCCCAATATTTTTGCCATCAGGACAAGAATAAAAATACACTGGGGATCAAGATTAAGGTGACACACTTGATTATGTTTTTTACACAGTGTAATGACTTTACAGGATCTAAGTCTACATCTAATAGAGCAAATGACCTCAATGGAGCTGAACAAACAATGTCTTGACCATGTCTTGACCATGTCTTTGCTATGTCTTTACCATGTCTTGACCAAAATTGGTGACTCACATCATGCAAAAATCTAACATTCTCAAAAAATTTATTGACCGGCCAAGACATGATCAAGACATGTCTTGACCATGTCTGGACCTGCTGTGTTTTTCCAGACCATGTCTTGACCAGTCAAGACTTGTCTTGACCAGTCAAGACTTGTCTTGACCGAGATTTTTTATTTAGACAGCAAACAGATAACAATTTGTTAATTACCAGAAATCATGTCTTGACTGTAAATCAGTGTGGAATGTGATAGTTTTTTTTGGCCCATCCTAGCCAAGACATGGTTAAGACATGTCTACTTACTCAATTTTTCTCACTCGGTCAAGACATGGTCAAGACAATCGGACAGTAGTGTAGGTGGAGAAGAAAGAAGGACAAAGGTCATGTCAGCATACATTCCTTGCAAATCCAAATATTATTCAATAGGTATCACAACTTGTGAACAACAGGCATGCTATTTTACCACTCTAGGGGATTTCTGCTGTCAATCAACTATTTGGATTGAGACCATTGTGATTCACATCAAGTTGTGGTGTTCACAAGGCAAAGAGGTCATATTAGCGATTGATGCAAATCAGGACATTTAGACAGGATGACTCAGCACTTCCTTCATGGAGATTGGTGTTGACAGGAACTGTACAATAGAAGGGGTGACAGGCAACAAATCACCCAACTCACACTTCCATGACTGTTCTCCTATTAGCACAACCTTTGGCTTTGGTGGCCTCATTCTAGGTGATGGTTTAGTCTATCCACATTGGCATGGAATAGACAACTGCCAACCTTTTTTGGAAGTCTCAGTGTACTCACTTGTGGTAAACATCCCACAGTAGAGTTTGTTTGACAGGTGGCAACATAGTATCTACTTGAACACATCAGCATGCAACCTTTGCTGTTGCCAAGAGAACAAATGTCAACACTGCTAGTAATTTCTGTGGCAAATTGTCCGGCATCATCATTACATCCCTGATCATCAGAGCAGCTGAATTACTTTTAGGAATGCTCAGCCACCCCATTACATGGCATTCGACAATATGCGTGTGATTATGCATGGAAACAATCCCACAAGGTCACTGAAGGAGTCCCAAGAGCAAGCAGAAATCATCAGAACAATCAGGAAAAAATATCAAGTCTATCCTGCCCTATAAACTACATGCATGTCTATAGTCACCAAGTTAAGAATCACTGCTGGTCAGCTCTCATGCTACATCAATAGATGAATATCATAGCAAATAGCATGGCAATGGATTGCTTAGTACGATGAGTTGCTATAGGATCTTTCCTTACATCAAGATGTCCCCTCAGACAAACATGTGTATTAGAAGGTGAAAAGAAGGCAAGAGGCTCAATAAAGACAGTGATATACAACCATTGGGGTCTCCAAAAAGCCAAGCAAATCTTCATCAATTGTAGACTAACAGCTCCCCACACATTCGACACCACCCCCGAGATAGCTTGGGCAATGTTATGATGGCATATTCACAAATATTCTGAGTCTGGATGCTGAAACACATTTCACTTTTATGTTTGAGCTCTCCAGCATAGCCAAAAACATGGACATCATCTGTCCATGCTGTGGACTAGTCAATGAACCGATGAACCAACATATCACATCATGCGCTGTCCAGATGAAAGCTATACACAGATGTTCTGTGAGTTCATAACAATCATGTGCACACAGCTGAGACAGATGGGAATGGACTGTCAACTGGTGACATGTTTTTGCTTTCATCACTAGTGTATGATTCACCCACCATTCAATCCTTTGGACATGATATTGATGCTTTAGGCTGGGATAATTTTCTTGAAGGAAAATTGATGTGCTCCTTGAAAGATTGGCAACCGGGGTACCTGACTAATAATGGATCCTTCTGGAAGATTAGCACATGAATCTGAGTATTTATCCAACATGTTTTCAACATTACCATCAATTGCTCTATCGTAATGTGTGTCATCATTCCTGTCAGATAGAAGATTTTACAGTGTCAGAACACATAAGATCATAGAGCTGGCAAAAATGTGAAGCTAGTGGACCCAAAAAATTTACTTCCACAGATTAGAAAGTTACTTGAACAGGATTTTGAAGCCTTGGGCAGTAATAACTAATCCGCAGGAATGATACCATCTCCGCAGGTGATGTTATATGCATGTCAATATCATAAAACAATTTTATGATGCAATTACGTGTAGTGATGAATATTATCAAGTACAACACACTTAGACATTGCTATCATGATAAACGTCTAATTGCACCCATGATAAATAAAATCTATAGATATGTACCTTTTGTTTTCATCACTTTCTCCTCTACAAATACAAACAAGAACAAGGTCTACCTTTACTACTAGTAGTAGTGGTATGATGAAAAAAATTCGAACTCTTTTTTCTATGGTAAGCAACAGTGCTAGACAACTACCTAGCAACAAAATAATTTGGCTCAATGCTGGTATAATTTTTAAATTTAATAGATTATAGTCTGTTTTTATGTTTACTTTGATCGTTATGACAAATAAAAAGCAACTTAACAATTAAATCAACAATCAATTAGTTAAAAAGTGAGACATTACACCATTATTTTCAAGAACAAAAACTGGATGTGGAAAAAAGAGCCATGCTAAAA
>JALLPD010001932.1:0-11032 GCA_036940065.1 Cyclotella cf. meneghiniana | reverse complement strand
CATTAACATATAAATGACCCTGTCAGTATACCAGGCTGATTTCAGCTTTTTGGGGGGTCTGTGCAGCCGATTAGGTTAGAGATTCTTCCTGTAGTTATGAGTACTTAATGACTTTAGTGCAACTCTTATGGAATTTATTCAACACTGGTTGTTTTCTATGCAAAATTCAGCAGCACCCTCTCCCGCGACAAACCCTGTCGACCAGCAATTCATGAAATTAAACCCTCCAGTAACGCCATCTACATCCAATACTTCTCCACACATGAACAAACCAGGAACAATTTTGCTTTCCATGTTTGTCATGTGAACCTCCTTCAAATGAATCCCGCCAGCAGTTACAAACTCTTCCTTAAATGTTCCTTTCGATGTGACTGCAAGTGGAAAAGAAGTAAGAGCAGCAGCGAGCGAACGAATCATCGATTTGGATGCATCCCCCCAAGTCATGTCTGTTGATATTGAAGAATATTCAACTAGCGTAGACCAGAGTCTCTTTGGGATGATGGGACCACTCGCTTCATACTCCAGCTTCTTCATAAATAATGGGCAGCCTGTCGAGATCTTACGTTTTGGTATCAGCTGAGTCATTTTCCATAACTCATCGGTTAAGATCGCATGACCAGTTCCACTGATGCCATTCACCAATCTTTGCTCTTCCTCCCATTTGGGGCAAAAATGAACATGGACCTTGCATCTGTAATTCACAGCATGAAACTCCCTAGCCGCAAATGCAGACAAGCGCAAGGTGGCAGGTCCACTTAAACCATGATGACTAAATTGAATTGAGCAAAAGGATGAGGAAGTTATCAGTGAACATGACGAGAAAAAATTGCATTTGAGGGCTCACTTACGTTATCAAGAGTGGACCCTCTTGAATTATGCTCGACGATTTCTTTTTCGCGCCACGTCCTTTCTTTTCCTGGATGTTTGATGTAATTTTTGTTTCGGATCGCTCGGTTTCATCACATGGGAGCAGATCGGAAGAAGATTTCATATCATCCGTTACCGTCAAACTCAAGCGTGCCCATGGTAGTGAAACTCCTGCAAGGCCATGAAACAAGCCATTTTCTTTGACCAAGTCTTTTGCATCAAGAGTAAATAGAGATGGCACGGGCATGACAATTTTGTGCCCGAGAGAACGGGCTATTTCGTGACCAACTGGGAAAGAACCAGTTGCCAGGACAACAGCATCAAACACCTCTTCATTGATTATGCGTTCTTGCGATTGTGTCTTCGATGATAGCTTTAGCGCAAAGCATTTACCTTTGTCGTTGTGATTTTCTCTCCATTTCACATTCTCAACCTTCTCCTTCATTCTTAAACGAACCCCAGATCGAATTGCAGCATTTGCAATAGCATCAATGATGGTTTGTGAATCGTCAGTGTCAGGAAACATCCTACCGTCGGTCTCTGTCTTTAACTGAACTCCTCGTGATGTAAACCAGTCGTATGCGTCATTTGGTGTAAATCTTCTTGTATATAAGCCCCGCAGCTCTTTGCTGCCTCGAGGATAGGACGAGAGAATTTGAGGTAACGGTTTTGTTCTGTCGTGCATAACTGTATAATATTGTTGGTACATTTTTTGTTTTGTGCCAAAAATGGTAAGTCAAGAAGAAATCACTCGTTCATTTCTCACCATTACACTGTTGAGAAATTAGTCAAATCAACGAATGTGAAAGTTGGAAGAGAAGGACTGAAGTATCAAACATGTCGCCGATGTATGAGTACGCACTCACTCTCCCGCCACCACTAATTCTAACTTTGGACATTGTTCGAGAAGTACCTTCGAAAACAATAACATCGCAACCATGAATACCGTCGCCTCTCTTGTCTGCATAATATCTTCGTAGGTAATCAGCAGCAGCTGTCGCGGCAAACATTCCACTGGCCCCTCCTCCAATCACTGCGATCTTTTTCCGTTCTTGTTGCGTATTCGATGACATTGACATGGATAGAACCGATGTGCGTCGATTCGAAGGACTTGGACATCGGACAGTTCTAAATGATGGAACTGTCCTGAAAGCATGCGCTCCGAGGCATTCCCATGATGTCATGTGTAACATTTGCAAGTAGTGATATGCCATGATGTGCGATCTAACCATGTTGAATCTCATTGTTAGTGAATCTATCGTGGTGATGGGACGTCCAACTGTTGATGACGGCGAATTCGACGTCATTAAATGCGGTCTAATGAAAGGAGGCCGCGGTGGTGATGAGATGTTGTGATGGATTTGAGAGATGGCGCGACCTAAGAATGAACAACGAACGACGACCAGATGACGACCGCTCCCCATTCGATAATATGGTATATGGTAATGGTTGGGCTATGGTTGGGGCCGTAGTGCCTATGGTATGTGTACCATACCTCTACAGTGATTGGACATACAAGGGTTGTTCCGCGTTTGTGGATATGTACCTTTTGAAGGTCATTTGTTGACCATGCCATCTCTTCCTTAACCCTCCAACGTAAACTTGTGCAGGATTCGGCACAAGTTAATTAACTTGTGCAGAATCCTGCACAAGTTAACTAAAATGACCTCGTTTCACCATGTTCTGGTCGTTTTCACGGCCTTTTGATGAGTCAGCTGAATTCCTCGCGAAAAATTGGCTCTAGAGACCCCCATGCCTCCTGGCCATCATTTTCGTATTCAACAGGCGTGAACTGTGCAGTGCACAACTACATAGCCGACACTTCGTCTATCAAAAATAACTAGTGTAACTAGTCCTCATCACATCGTTTTGAGATGCAATCGCAACCTGTTGAATCCCAGTTTTCTCCTGATCTCCTGGAGGATTCTGAGCCTGTAGACGGTCACATCCAGGTCTCTACTCAGCCAGAATCTCAGGGCTCTCCAGACCTGCTGGATCCATCACAGTTGAGTGATTTTTCCTGTTCTCCAGTTCAGGAGCTACCAGAGCTTCCATGTCTTCCTGAGCTCTCGGACTTCTCCCAACGCACAGATTATCAAGATCCAACCACTACAGATAATCAAGATCCAACCACTGGCAACATCGGCGTTCAATTGAATGAACCTGTTGGTCAATCACAAGCCAACAAACGCGCATCACGAAGCAGAATCAGCTTCATGAATCGTTGCGTTCGTGCTACCAAGTCCTTCTTTCTTTTGTATTCGGAAGGGACCCTTTACGACGAAATTGACAATCATCTTTATCTCAATGGAAAAGTCATTACAGTGCCAAGAAAGGGCATTACCGTCTATGAGATTGTATGGGATACATCAACAATCCCTCATATAATAATCAACGATTCTCATCTCCGAAGAATTGTTTCCCGAGACGACAAGGACATGGTGTCTCGGCTAAAAAGGGCCCGTGTGTTGTTTGATGAGGTGTACCCCGATGGACCTACGACTGGCGTGCTCTCGGTGGGCAAACCACGAAATAAAGGACAGTCGGGTAAGAAATCATCAGGAACATCTCAACAATCAACTATACCCAACAACGCTGCAGATAATCATGGTCCCACAATCACTAACCGACGCCTCACAAACTTGAGAATGGCTCCAATTCTCCGCAATTCTATGCAACCAGATGTCAATGGTGAAAACAATGGAGAAGGAGGGACAGAAGATGTTGACTCGGACGATGAGCAATATGGTAAAGAGGTGTTAGATGAAACTGAATGCGAACCCCTAAACAACAATGATCGCCTGTTTGGATATGTTCCCGACGAAGGGTATAATCCCAACAGTATGGAAGAAGACGGTACTTATCCTGAAGAATTCACATGGACCTACGAAGATCCTCCAGAGGACGGCCTGAATGAAGAATTGTATCGATACTGTGGACCTGGGCCGTGTTTGAGACCCAGAGTCGCAACAAAGTTTCGTACAGTTCTGGAAGCCTGTGGTGTAGCAGGTGGATTGACTTACGAGCTGATAAAGAGAATAACTGCCAATTCGAATGCATACGCTTCAAAGAATGTCCGCGGGAGTAACTTTGCTGGGTCGTTGTGGCATCCAGTATCTGTCGAGGAGATGTTTCATTTTTTAGGTATAATCCTGAAAATGAGTTTGGACAATCGCATCGTTGGTGGCTATCATGGCTATTTCTGCCCTCCGGTAGAGCTCTTCTCCACCCCAACACAATCTATCAAGATCCATGGTTTCAGTAGTTGGGCTGCCGACGTTATGTCCGAACAACGTTTCAAACAAATTCGTGCAGCTTTTCATCCAGAAAGTGGGGTTTCAAGTGTCAGTGACAAGTGTCACCAATTGAGAGCTTGCATTAACTCGTTGAATGAGCATGCAAAACGTGCTTTTGTTCTAGGACGAGAATGTTCATTCGACGAAGGCGGAATTGCAAGCAAATCCAGATACAACCCTGTACGCCAGTACAATTCATCGAAGCCCGACAAGTACAGGATTGACTTCTTTGTCCTCGTTAACACAACTAATGGAATCAACTTCATTTACCATTTAGATGTCTACCAGGGAAAAAATGCAACGAATGCACATATCGCCGAAGAAGCATGGACTCTACCTACAACTCAGAAGGCAGTCGTAAACGCCATAGTATCTTCAGGCATTTCTACCGATCCCGACGGTATGCGGGAGATATACATGGACAATCGGTACTCCGCACCTGAATTGTTTGTCATGTTGCGAGAGAAGTACCAGATTCTTGCATTTGGTACCGTTCGGTCGAATCGCAAGGGATGGGATGGATCGATTATGAATCTATCAAAGCGAGATGAGAGGGGTTCATCTCTCGTGAAATACGATCCAGTTAATCGTATACTATTCGGTCAATGGAACGATAACAAAGTCGTTTCATTCATTTCTACTCTGGGTATATCAGGTTCAGTCAATGTTTCTAGGAGGGTGGGAGCAAACACTGTTCAACTGCCAATCGAAATTTCTCTCAAGCGGTACACAAGTGATAATTTCATGGGAGGCGTAGACAATGTAGATAAGGATAAGAAAATTGGTGGCGGTTTCACGAAGAAGGCTTTATTCAAGAAGTGGTATCGTATGGGTGTATTGGGTATATTCGATTTTATGTCTGTTAACGGGCGTGTCGCTTGGAATATGGCTGCTAATGTTGTTGATGCCGGAATGCGTCGTTTCAATCTGACTAACTGGAAGTTTCGTCTCATCCTTAGCGAAGAGATGATTGCATTCCGTGATGAGTCAAGTGATAACTTTTCACAGGAAAACGAATTAGCTAATTCATTAGCGAAGTTAGAAGGACATAATCCAGGTTCTGTCCCCAGTGGGTTCAGAGTGAAGTGTTGTGTGTGTCGTCTAGAAGAGGGATTTCAATCAATTTTCAAAAAGGAAGATCGAGAAGCAGAACTGTCAGACATCATGGATACTACACGTGACTCAATTACAAACCGTGGCTCGTGTAGCCTTAGAAACATGGCGAGTTGCAGTAATCCAAATTGCTCCCTTTTTGCGCATTCGATATGTGTTGCGAGCAACAACTTAGTATTCAAGCATCCGCAATTGATTGGACTCACATGCTTTGAGATTGCACATCATCCTATTGCCAACGGACTGTGGAAATCAAACACAAATTTTCAATATAATACAGCGAATTCAAACAGTACTGGGCGGCGTCAAAATGTTCATTCAGTCAGTACAGATCATCCACTGTACCATTACTTACGAAATCAATATGGACTTGATAGGAAGAAGAGGAGGAGACAGAACAATGACTAGTGGAATGAGTAATGCATTCGTGCATCAAAAATTTTAGTAAACAAAATGTTTTCCATAAGAAATCCAAGTTATTCACAAGTTATTTGCATTCCATAAGAATATCAAATTACAAAAACATGATCCAACATTGTTGCCACGATTAATTCACGGTATCATAAACAACCTCGCTCAACTGTTCCATGTTGTTTGTGCAATAAAAAAAGACCTCATTCCACTTGGACTCAGTGTCACACAAAATTGTTGCGTTTGTGAAAGTATCTTCAACAAAAGAAACAGACCAACCAGGTACATTTGATTCTTGGATGAAATTGCGAACGTGTGATATGGGAAATCTGGCATTTTCGAACGAGACACAAACTTTCACCTTCACGCCACTATTGAAATCGAGTTCACCGACATGTCCCTCTGGCAGCGCACTCTCGAACGAATCATTGTTGGGAGTTTCTTCTCCCTCCTCGTCAATATCTCGATGGCCTGTGTACTGACCGGATGGTTCAGGACACCATTCACGGATGAAAGCGACAACACATTCAGGGATGCGTACCCTGACACGGCGTCCGAGGGTACCGTGCTCTCCGTAGACAAATTTACGGTACAAATGGTTCCTTTTGTGCGATGGAGACATGGAGGGGCTGAGTAAGGAGTATTCAGCAAGCAATCCCTGTTTGTACAGATGGGCCTTGCAGGGATCGCTCAAACAAACTGGACAGAGCATGTTTGGGGGCAATGGAGAATTTGTGAAGACAATTGATCCAAGATGGGATGGAAAATCAGGGACGATACAGTGCACTTTGAAGACTTGCACTTTGAAAGATGGGTCTGATCGACAGTCGAAAATGTGCACGGTCGAAGAAAAAGTACGCAGTCGATGCAAAGAAGAGCACTTGAAGGTTAGGTGACAGTGGTCGCGAGATTCGAAAGCTGAAAGAGCTTTTGAATGTGGAGGTGCGAAGTGACGAGGAATGAGTGAAAAGGCCTCCGTCAACTAGCACAGCGGAGGGGTGATGTGCGTGATGACAGTGGAATGAAGATGCGTTGAGTGTTGCTTTCAACGCAAGCAACTAAGTGTTAGTGAATATGCTGTGAATATGCCATGATAATCAGTTCACGAGAACTGAAAAGGGGCTGATCGTGCAAAAAAGCATGATCAGCTCTAATGCCTTAAAAGGCTTAACTTGTGCAGGATTCTGCACAAGTAGTAAATATAACATATGCAGAATCCTGCACAAGTTAACTCACTTTAAGTGTAAACTCCGTTGGAGGGTTAAGAGAATCTTGATTTCGAATAGAGGTATTATAGGTAAAGATACTTTTCCATCTCACTGCGTACGTTGGGCAGACCAAACGTTCTGAGATTCTCTAAAGTGTGCCTATCCCACTATGGTTTTGGAAAATTACAGCATGGAGAGTAAGAGTAAAAACATTTAAAAAATCATATGTATGTCTATCATATTTATTATGACCCCTTGTTTTCTCGCTAATTTATTTGGTGATAGGATGCTTTGTACCGGCTTGCCCACTCACCGCCCAACTTCATGTCATGCCATCCAAGGCAAACTTCCCCTCCACTTCCCTCAGCATTCCAAAACAATTTCCTTCTTCTTTTCCCTGCCACTGTTTTGCTCAGTCAGTTTGTCCGACGTGTTACAATGGAATTGGATGCATTGCAAAACAAATGGAGACACAATTCTTTCATTGTTTATTCCTTCTTTTGCTTTTTGTGTGGGTGATTTGAAGCACAAGTGTCAAAAATTTGATTGCAGTTCTGAAAACAACTAATTGTAATACTAGTGATTCATCATTTGAATTCTTATTAACTTTACAAATGTTGACACATGTTAGCAACAGTAACCACAAGTTTGCTTGGAAGTCCTACAACATCAAACACAAATGGGCAACTGTTTGCTCTATTGAGGCCATAACAGCCAATCAATGGTAATATTGCTTGCGTCGGCAGGCATTTGAACATCAGCCCTCATCTTTTTTACAAATGGAAACATTTTTCAAAAGAAAAATGAAACACCCAAAGTGAAAGGTCAGTTGCCGATGAAGTTACTGAAACCTCTGACACTGGGGAACCATTAGGTAGTGGCAGAGCATCTGTTGCTGGTGTTGCACCCGTGACCTCATTAAAAAATATTTACTGTGGAAGTCTCTCTGATCTTTACATCCAGACATGGTGAGTATTCTTGCAACCCATGAGACTGCATTATTGCAGTTTATTATTGAACACCACAAGCAAGGATTTCAGTTGACCACCAGGATGGTCAGGAAGTTTGCGGAAAGCATCGTGCATCATGTCTGAGTTTCAAGGAATACACAGGAAGACAAGAAACAAAGCTGTCGGACATATTTTCCACCAAGTTGGTTAAACTCATCATGTTGTCACTCATGTTGCACAGAAGACACCTTGTGAATCAGAGGTGGCATCTAAAGAATTCATGGAATTTATGAATTGTAAAGTCAAAAATATGAATCTGGACTATGTCTTAAACATGAACTAGACTCCGATTCCTTATGCATTTCATACAAACTGCACCTGGCCCAAAAAAGGAATTCACACATCCATGTCTGTGGATCCATCCCAGACACAAAGAGGGCAACCCTTGTTGCCGCTATTAAAATGAGCGGTGGGCTAATGCCTCTATTACTCATTTTCAAGTTGGTGGAAAGTGGCACAATAATAAAATATGTACTCACCATATTCCTAGAAATGGGATTCTATGCCCTGCAAAAGAAGGCATGGATGGATGAAGCAATGATGTTGAAGTGGATCAAAAACTGTCTTGTGTCTTGGAAAGACATGCTTCCTCCTGAGGTGATACCTTACCTCATCTTGGACTCTTTTCATATCAGCATGATGGGACCAATAGATGAACAAATAATCAAAGTACATTACATCCCCATTGGGTGCACATACTTGTGCCAACCCATCGGTGTGGAGTCAATGGGCCAATGAAAACATCAATGGAAAATATGGGAAGTTTGGTTGGATGATGAGGTTGGGAAAAAATGGGGGAGGGGGAGGGGATATAATGACACCATCTTGGGAATTGATTGCAACTTGGCTGACAGAAGCTTACTGGACACTGGGTCAGGAAAAATGGAAGAATGCATGGAAAAATGAGATTTGACTGGGTTCTACATTAGATAATGCACATTGATCTTCATTTAACATTAACACTAACTTTAAATGGAACACTTGATTTAATAATCAATTCAACATTTCTTCCTTTTTGGCCGGCTCATATCCATGGTTCTTGTGATACAATGCATGGCAGAGTGAGTTAGGATGTTCTGGTGTGTAACCTCAAAAAACCTAACCATGGCTTCATCTAAAGTGTCACCACATGCACCAACTGCATGCCCTCATATTGTGAATCCTGCATGACATCCGTCACTGCCATCACAGTGCACAAAATAAGCTGCAAGTTCTTCAGGTACCACTGTTTTCCTCAGATGAAACAATATGCCACAGCCCTCTGTCATCCTCAACATAAGCAATGCATTCCCACAACCAAAGTGATGTACATCACATGTTCACCAATTGTTGGTGACAATGAATACTGACAATTGGAACAAGCCATTCTGGTGGTGGGAGGGAAGGAAACACCTTCTCAATCAGAAGAAAACGCTATGTAAATATGTAAGCTTACCAAAAAACAATGTGTAAATGGTGATTAAGTTAACGATTAGCCATAACTTTTGAACTAAGAGGAATTATGGTGAGCCCAGGATATAAGTGGATCAGTCTTGCAATGGAGAACTATCTCCATTGCATATAAAAAGAGAAAGGAGTTTAATGGCTTGAAAGCAAAAATGTTCTGAAATTAGGTGAGATTTTGTAAAGTGTAACATCGCTAGGGTGTACCTTGTGCACAGTACTTTACAGAAGGTCTCTAACAGCGATTGCCAAGATCATATATTTTCTGTAACATTTTTCTATTGATCATACAAAACTTTTATGATTTTGCCCAATCCAAAAAAAAGTGCATGATGTAGTATTGTAGGCTATTTATTTTTTATCGGCAAAACAGTCTAATGCTTAATATAGTCTTTTCCCAATGACTTTTCATGGGTCAAAAATCCCCTCCCTCTTTTTTTCACAGATCATTTCTTTGGTATATTTTGGCAATTTAAATCACATTGTTCTACTTTCTATCAATGAAAAATTAAGCTCATATAGTTGAGAATTGCCTTGATTTCAAGGACATAACAACAGACAAGAATCACTGTAGAGCCAAAATGATACACATACAAGAATTCGATGCAAATATTCTTCCTTGACATCAAGCATGCACAAACAAGCACCAGTAACACACTCAAATAAACATCATTCAAAAAAAGAGGATGCAAGAAAATAGTAACATGCCGCAGGATGCATATTGCAGTCAGAAGCGCCACCAACATCAACTCTGTCCCTGCCAACATAGCAAGAACAATAATGGGATGAAGTAATGGATGACATTGTAAACACATTTCACCCTGTGTTTGTATGATGGGAGGATGATGTGGGAGGCAATGCAAGTATGATGACACTGGTGGTTTAGCTGCCAGGGTCAGGGGCAATGTTGGAGAGGGTGGTGGTGATGGGGATAAGGGCATGATGGGGGTAAAGCTGGGGCCAGCAATGGGGCCAGTGGCATTGATAGAAGTGTTCACAATATCATGCTCAATCTTGTGGCACCAAAGAGTGCTGACAGTTATGCTTCAAACAATGCAAATTTTATTTTATGCTTAATTAATTCTCATTCTGAGTTATGTTTGAATAACATCTTTGTTCCTGATTTCATTTCATGGACACCATTTCAAAGAAAAAGAGGAGAATCAAATCTTTCCTGCTCCAATCAAAATCATGGCAATATTTGTCCTTTTGTGATACATTGCATTGATTTCCAAATTTTCAGTGAATACCTTGCCTAAAAAATCACAGCACCATACAAAGAATGGCAGAATTATATACTGCAGTTATATTTTGTCAAAGTCCACTTAAGATGCTTGCAATAGCACATTTATGCATTTGTATCATATTTGTGATGTTGAGGTGAATGAAAAGTTTGACAGGCAGCTGAGTATATTTATGGATGTGATTAAGAAGATGGTAAGAATTTGCAATTGTTGTAATTTTGTCTACTTCTTCCTGTGACCTAAAGTGATTGATTGTTGCAACAGATGAAATTGGAATGTGGAGATTCACTCAATGAAGGCAAAAAAGATGGGTTGAAAGATTTATGAGTTCATGACATAAGCCGTTTCGTAGAAAATGATTAAGTAGATAATGCTAAGTAAATGAGTTACTTCAGTGATAAAAAAGAAATTATGAGTTAAGTTCTAATGATTACAAATGA
>JALLPD010001931.1:0-11021 GCA_036940065.1 Cyclotella cf. meneghiniana | reverse complement strand
TTCATCCCCATCTTGAAATATGTAGCATGACAGAAACACATTGTTACATATGTAATGTGCATACATGTGTAACACGTACTGTGCCACGAGATGCACAAAGAAACACATTGTTGAGTATACAATGAACACACATTCCTGTTACATATTGAACAAAAACATACGAGTCTCAGGAGGTAAGCAAATAATGATTCCGCCAAAAATCAAAAGATAGCCAACAGAGCATCAGAGAAAGGGCATGAACTGCAAAAATGCAGTATTGTTTTCACAACAGCTCGATCTCATGAATAAAAACATACCTTCACATCACACAATTCACTTTTTACACGGTCCCAATCCTGTGGGCCATTGAATTGTGGAATCACACCATTGCGATCACACCAATGTGATCTTGATTGCTGGGGGCTCAAAGCAAAAATGAAGCATGCCTCGCTTCATTGTGTCAGTGAGATATTGTTATGGTTTTCTTGTGCAAAGCTCTGTCACGCACAAAAAATAGGAACTTCTACATTTGAGTGGTATAAAAATTATGTCATCTTGTAGATCAGACACAACAATTTTTACATTACTACTAAAGTGGATCTAGTACTGTGTAGAAGGATATACTTTGTAAGCCACCACATTGAAATTATATGTCAAGAAAAAAATCAAGAATTCAAAACATTTTGTCAAATAGTATATATTGCCCTAAAGATTTCCGCGTCAAATTGATCATGTCTTCTTGAACCCAGGCAACAGAAAGAGTATAATAATTAAAAATAGACACATTCAGATGTGTATATAAAATGTGATTATTGAAGTACCATGATAAAAAAACATGCATGCATTAATAAAAAACAATCTTCGTAATTTTGATCTCGGTTGAAAATTATTGCATTCTCATTTTTATTACTGCCCATTTCAGTGATAGCTATTTATATCTGCTGATGTTTTGTGACCATTTTAGGAATGTGACCAATTGTGACCACAAAAAACATTTACCAAGAGATGCCTAAAGGAGGCAGTGATGGCAAGATTGTTTTTTTCCTCTCCAACTTGTCACCGTCTCTTCTTCGGTCTTTGCCATGCCCAAATCACAAACTGCCTGTAGAAAGCAGCTATGGTGAGTTTGTCCTTCCTTTTTTCACCATTTGCCAATTTTCTCATCACAGCTTTGTCTCAATTGAATTTTTATCCTGTCCATGGTGCCACCTTCCTCTCTCCCTCACTCCTCAAGGCATCTTGAATTTCCATGCTTCTTGAATATTTTTCTTTTGTCCATCCAAAACTTACTCCTTGTTTGGTTTAATAATTAGTGCAATAAATTAGAGTACTGTTATTACTGTTACATTACAAGAATATTCTCTGAAAATAACTAAATTACTACTGCAATATTACTGCTTACTGCAGTATTATTACTTTTAACAAACATGTCACATGTAATTCTTATAAGTCGGATTAAGTTTCTTAGAGATTAATGTCAGAATTCTGATTACTATGAAAACCAAGGTAACATTACTGTCTTGACAAAGGGGTGCAAGTCACAGTAATTTAATGGCACCTATATCATACCAGATAAGAGAACTAATTTAGTTCTGGTTATGAGTTGCAGAATTCTGGTCTGGAGCCAGTAACATAATCTGATTCCGGAATTTTTTACAGTAACCAAAAATTGGAATTCATTACTTAGGTCACACTCTGGGAGATTCAAATGCACTGAAACTTGCCTAAAAATTGCAGAGAGTCTGCCTATTTTTGAAACCTTTCAACTTACCCCAGTGAAAACAACTCACAATACAGTAGTTGGACCCTAGTGTCTTTTTGAGTGTTTATCTTATGTCATATTTATCCACCTCATCATTTCAAGGAAAAGAAAGGTGGAGTTTTTCCTATTTTGTTTAATTCATGGCAGGGCAAGACTTGCCATGGAGATGAAGAGTGTCATACACATGCTTAGTGCTTAGGGCCCTTCTGCATACAGGAGGAAGTACATCATAGGTATCAAAAAGGGGCCTATACAAGTGTGGTACGTACATAGCTACAGCAGATTGCTGTAGGCTATCAGGTTGGGTTGGCAATTGCATAGGTCCTTTCCTGCACACACCAAGCATCTGCTTCCAGTTGTATTGAAGATGTACTGTTCTTTCTGGATATCATTATATGCCATTAGGGTGGCATCCTTGTGGTTGTCGGGCCATGCATGCTTCTATTGCCAAAGGCAGAGCTCCCATGCCAGGCATGTTACTCATTTCATCTGGTTGTAGTTAGCCACAAGAAATGTGAGAACGAAGTCAGATTTGCTTACAATCTATGTCAGGTGGTCAACAGAGTCACGAGACTAGTAGTGACCATGGGACAACACTCAGTCAGAATCTTAAAAATGACCCATGTGCCATTGCTAGAATGCATAATGGCTGGCATATTGTGTATGTGAGATCGATGAACATCAAATCAATCACATGGACAAAACAGAAAATAACCAAATGGATTTGACAAAGTGGTGAATTTATTTTGAAAAAAATATGTGTCCCTGGTGACAAGATAGAAATCAAGATGGCAGATGATTCCAATATCAAGTGGTTCCTTGGGTTGGTCTGGTTCCCCATGTTACATACATAGGCATGTAAAAGTAGATTGCACCATTTGCTAGTTTGGTGTAGAATGCATTGCAAGACAAGATTTCATTGCTGAAGACAATGCCAATCCCAACAGCAGAGAGATTGCTCTCAAGCTGATGGAAAGCTCTTGTGCAATCTGTGCTTGATTCTTAGTATGATGGGCTGTGCATATAGACTTGTTATCCAGGCAGAAAATGAGATGGTGATTGTGGAATTGTCTGTTGTTAATCTCATGGAATCAAGTGACATCACTGATGTTGTATCACACATGCTCTGGATGAGCAAGACATGTATGAGTGGACCAATGTGGGACATGCTGGGTGCACTGAAGGAAGACAATGCTGTTTGCAACCTGGTCAGCACTACTCTCAAATTTTTTCTTGGGCTTGGTTCCTGCATTTTCCAGTGTGATGGAAGACATGTTTGATATATTCAGTGATTTCTAGCAGATAGCATTTTGATCTAGCTGCTCTTATCAACCTCCACCAGATCATTTTTCCTTGAGTACTCTATCATCTAAGAGGGATGCTATTGCTTCATTGTGTAAGATTTTGGAGTTGAGGATGATTAACACCTCTGACAGCACCATAGAGTTTGTAGTGCTGAAGACATTCACAAAGTTGGTGGTACCAGAGTCACTCAAAGCCTGAGAGAAAACAGATACTACCAAGTTCCGTTGAATGGTCACAAGGAGTCACTTGAGTCTTGCTAATGCTTGCAGGATATTAGCTCCATTGTCCTCAAACAGTGCTTCAAGTCAATGTCTATTGCTAGTCTCCCTTGGTGATTGTCAGTAGAAACTATTTTTGAAGGTATCCTTGTTTGCCTCATGGATACCAAGGATAATGCACTGAATCTTGGGTCAATAAATTTGAATTCACCCTCTTCATTGGTGTATGTGATGTTGGCTTCATATACAGCCATGCACACTTTGTATAGATGGGTCCTTCATGTACTCGTGAGCCACGGTACACAATGAGCATGCAGACTGAGAGAGAATTTAGGTGTAACTTTGGTGGCTGCTTCAGGCAAGGCCACATCAAGAGTTGGGAATGTCATGACAATGTTATTGACATTAACTGCCTCCCCCAAGTTCGTCATACAAGCTGGGATATCTTCACCAGGACTAGAGAAAAGGATAATGATGTTCCTGTCATTTTTCCATCAGCATGCTCTTGGGTTGGGCTTGATTGGCATTGTTGCTATCTTGTGCTAGTGCTTTGAATTTTCTGCCATTGGCATCCATGAATGACAACCCCCTTGGTATATGGTTGAGCATTATGCCTTTGTACTCATTATAATGTGTACTTCAGGGAAGGGTCCAAAGCTGAGAATGATTGCAACTCTGCTTTTTGCAGTGGCACAAAGGCACACAAATGATTGGCACCTGTGTGGGATTTGTCATTGGTTGAACTGGATTTAGTGATGAGCCATACTGCAATGATAAAGGCCATTGCATGGGTAACAACTGTTAGATAGAGGAAACACCAGCATCACTGGCAGTGACAAACATGGTTTTGTGCAGGTCATAGATGTCACCATGACATTTCTTTCAATATCAAGGAGTAATGATGAAAGTGTATGCTTCTCAAGCCATGTGGTGGGTTGCCCTGTCTTGTTTGTGGGAATTTACCATCTCAATTGGGGCTGAGGGAGTATAAGCTGGTGCAAACTTGTTTGGATTAACAGCATCCTAGACATTGTCGAATGGCTTTGTTGTCTTGAAGAGGAGTTTTTGCTTTGCACAGGCCCAACCCTCCTCTTGTACATCTGATGTCCTCTCCAACAAAGTAACTTTTGCTGGTTCAAGAAAACATGCAGAAAATGTGACAATCAGCCAGCAAACATGCCAGTTAACTGGGCCTTACAGCTTCTGGGGAGCCATTCTTGCAACAGTGAGCACAAGGATATGCTAAACAAGATGCTCAATTCTCAGCCACATGCACGATGTACACAAGAGTGGATCTACACCCCTCTGCAACAACAGAGAAAACTTACAGGAGGAATACATGGCGACAAGGAACAGGTTGGCAAATGAAGAAATATGGTCTATTCTTTGACAAAAATAATGATGACAATGAAATGGTCAAGATTGAAGGGGAACTATCTTCCACTTCCATGACAATGATTAACTACTCAGTGTATACATGGCAGGCTGCAAGGTGATGACATGGTTCATGATGATGGACAGACCATGATAAAGCTGTCATTGACTGTCAGAGATTATGTTATACTGTCTTAACTGAGTGCTTGTTACCAAACTAGCCTTGTCATCTGTGACTTAGCATGGACTAGGATGATGTGATATGTGGCAACTGAGGCCCCTTAGCATCATAGATTGGACCACATGAGCATTTGTTTGTCCCCAAGCTTTTTAAGAACAGACTGAAAATGGTCAATGTCCACAGAATGGATATTCACACCTGGCCATGAGCCTCCAAGCATGGCAAACATCAAATGAACGCATCTTACATACTGTATTCCATCATGCTACAGAATGCCCCCCTCCATCGATGATACACCATTTTGCTGCACAGCCAGTCATAGCACTCTGTAAGAAATGAAGCTTGTTTAATGGTGATGTTTGTTGCCCATTCATCTCTTTTATGTGAGTCAGGGCAGTCTCCTAAATAGTTGAACACAATACCTCATTTTTAGAATAATTCTTGAACATACAGTTTGATTCATGTGTTTTTGCTATTACATCTTGTTATGCAGCAAAATCCAACAAAAGTTGCCAACTAACACTAATACCTCAGTTAACAAAGATAAGTTTTATGTCTACTCAGGCTGTGGTTTTGTTGGACCAATAGTCCAATAGTGAATAGCATTTTGGCAATTATTTGATGTTTTTGCTGCTCAATATTGACTAAAAATCATGATTTAGTTGAGAATCTTAAAAATTGCCATTAATTCAATGGTTCAACAGTGCAATACTATCTTCAAAAAATGCAAGAATAATTATTTTAGTAACAACTAATCCATTTTTCATCAGCTTCCATCAAATTTCTAGGGATTGCTACTTGTGAGACAGTTTCCTGTCAATGCTGCACTCTCTCCACCATTTTCTTCTGCAAGTCTGCTGCTTGCATGGTCAAACCGGCAATTCTCATCACTCAACTTACTGCCTTAGCAATGGCATCATTGTGAGCCATAGTTGTTGTTTGAGCAGGTAGAGCAGCAAAATTTTCTAATTTCTAGCAATAATGTTTATTTAATTTGTTATGTCTACAAATTGATGAATTTGTTCATTTCCTAATATAATTGAAGTTTATTTCCTAATTTAAAATTGATTGATTAAGTTTCAAGTAAGCTATTAAATAATCAATTATTCATATTAAGTAACTTGTTCACAAAGCTGTGTTGCTGGGTTTGGCGGCAGCCCGGCTCAGCAGCTTTTTGGTTCCATGGCTGCTGGCTATTGGCATTCTGCCAAGAGTCGAATGCTGTTGGGTTTGTTGCCTGTCCAGTTGGCAGAAGCCCAGGTACACAGACAATCAGATTAGTGGTTGGCAGATGCTATTGGTAGTGCTGGTTGTTAGGTGCAGCAGCACCAAGGTTCCCTGTTTGTGTGGGATGTTGCATGTTAAGCGTGGTCAAGATAGAGGTTACCGGCATAAAAAATGGTGGGAGTCTACTGGACCATTTGGTCCTATCACAAAATTAGAGGTCAATAGCGCTTGCTATTGGGCTATTAGGCCTCTCCACATTGAATATGTTGATAGCAAATAGCAAATTTTTACTACCTATTGCACTATTGGGATAAAATAAATCAACAATAGTGCAGGTCAATAGACAATAGACATTTTAGCAATAAAAAATGATAAAAATGCTATTCACTATTGGACTATTTGTCCAACTAAATCACAGCATTAACTGTGTATTCAACTGGTTCTGACCTTTCATGACATAGTCTTAAACCTACTCTATTCTGCAAAGGCAAGGAGACAGATTCTGTTTTCCAATCAAAAAAGTCAGCAAAATTTCAGTCGCATGTTGGAGCTTGGCCTGAAGTCAGAGATAGTGTGAATAATTGATCGTAACATCTTGAAGAAGGTCTGCTACCTTTCTATGGTGCTCAAGATTATTCCTTCATTTTCAGTGGTGAGTTCTGTGTTAAATTATTTACACTCAAGAAAGAGTACCACAACTGAGCAGTAAGTTCCATGCTAAATATTTGTGCCCTGGGTGCATGTACATATCAGGCTTGAAAGTTGTAGCAAACTCTTGTTGCCCATATGATGGTGGTTACCAGGCCATGCAATCACAATGGTTGCAGCCTTTAAGTTGTGGATGTTACAGCCGCCTATGTGGATATTTTGGAGATGTTGAGTGGTGATCAAGTTTTTGTGTGTGTGCCTGCATCAAGATTTGGAGGCTAAAATTGTTCTGACATCTCATGCAGTGCTGTAAAAGGGATAATATGCATTGGTATTGTAGCCCGGAGATTTGTGGAAATGGTGTGGCAACAAACTGCTGTTGCATTGTGGTTGAAGAGCATCAAGAACTTGAGGCCAGCAGCTGGTCAGCTTGTGTGTGAGCTGGCTGGTGGCAAGATCACACCTGTGAGTTTTCAGTGAGATACTGAGCAAAATGGATCAGTTGCTGGGCTATATTGTCCAATACTGAAAAAGGGACTTTGCACACCCTCACAGGAAAGTGTAATAAAGACAGTAGCCGGCAGTAACAGGAATGGCCAAAATAGATGAGATTTTTTAGTAGTTTACACACTGAGTAAATCACTCAGTACAGTGAAACTTTGATGGCAGAAAAGTAATCAATTTCTTTTACATAGAGATCCTTGGTGTTTGTTATAATTAAAGTGATTAAGATAGGGTATGAGCTCAGTATTCTCAAAAATATCCAATAGTTAAAATTTGTTATCACATTTTCAACAAAGCATACACACAAATGATATACATGATGGAGGTGGCCTCACCTTTGCAATCTTCCATAAAAAGTTGTAATACCAAGACCATCACAGGGCCAAAGTTCTTGGAGTAAAATTCCTGCAGAATTTGGTTGCTTTGTGCAACTACACAATCAGATTTTGATGTGAACAAAAACTCATAACATTTTTTACAATCTCTTGTTCATCCATAATCACAATCCACCAACCATATCCATTTGTTGCTGCATCACTCAATAGCCCTCCAGCAACTGGTTAGTCCTCCAGGGGCCAAAAATACACCCTATTCATTTGTCGCTTTTAACTTTTTAATTGGTAGCTGAAACATTCTCATCTTACCTTTGGCCCACAGACCACCTACAATGAATCCAGCACTACCCCCAACTTGAACATGGATAGTACCAGTTGATTGAGCCCTCTGACAACTGGTAAGTCCACCAGGGGCCAAAGATACACCCTTTTCATTTCTCACTTCAACTTTTTAATTGTTAGCTGACACGTTCCCATCTTTTCCTTGGTCCACAGACCATCTGTGACAATCCAACACTGCCCCCAACTTGAACACAGATAGTACCAGCAAATTGAGCCCTCTGGTGACCAGTTAGTCTTTCTGGACCTGAGATACATCCTTTTTTCATCAGTCACTTTTAATATTTTATTTGGTTGCTGACACATTTCCATCTTATCCTTTGTCATTGCCATAAAAGGTTTCCATTATGGTTTCCCCAACTAACAATGACATGCCTGATGATGACAATGTAACACCAAGGCTGCTTGACAAACTCTTTGAAAGGTCCGAGATGCCACCCCATCCTGAGATAGTACTACAGGAATTAGTCCTCAACACTAAGGCCCTTAGACATGTTTTTGGAATTGTAAAGGACATCAAGGCATAAAGGGGGACCATACCTCCTCCTCACAAGGATGCCTACCTCATATATGTCTAGTATGACACGAAATCATTCAAAGCACATGTAATTGCCAAAATGCTTCCAGCCTTGACACTACTGACAATCTCACACTCTTGCCATTGACAATAAGAGGTCCCAAACATACCACTGGCACTGCCATCATTGATTCTTCTATCACCAACAGTGCCACTGTAGCAACTTTGCCTCACTCTACTGGCAATAAGAAGCAAAAAGCAACCTTCCAAACAACCCTCTCCACTCAGTTCCACAACTAGCCCAGATCCCGCAGAAGTCTGGATGCTGTTAGGGCTGCCAATGTTGCCTTTGCTCATTTCACATTGGCAAATTCCCTCTAGAATCAGAGAATGTATCCTTTTCCACAGGTACACTTGTGCAGTCCAACAGTGTGGTGCTGACCATAAACCACCTGGCAGGAATATGCTTAGCGGGAAACTTCTCAATGTCACTTTCAAGAGCTATTACCACAAAAAGGCAAGCAAGCTTTTTAAGAGCCTGACTTATACAGCAGTTCAGTGTATGGAGGTGGTGCCACTGTCAGAAAACACTGATGATCAATGTGTTAGCTTGTTCCCCTGGCAATCCATCCTGTGTTCTCAATGTGGTAGACTTTACATCACACATGAGTAAGGGGGGGAAAATGATGTTAATTTCATTGCCCAGGAGGTGTTACAAGTTCTCCGCAACTTAGATAAAGTCAAGAGAGGAAGCGTGACTCAAATCATGTTTGATGGAGCATCTAATGTGAAAAAATCTGGAGCAAGTATTGTGCAGCATTAATTTGCACTATTGTTGAACACGGAGCAGAACATGTCGTGCCTTTGAATGTTGAAAAATTTATGCTGCTGCCCTGTCTGCAAGAATACGAGAAGTTGTGCAAGGTGGTGCGTGACTTTCATTTGTTATTCTATTTCTAGTTTTGAATTTCAGAACTAACACTACACTTTCCAGAAATGTGAGGTATTTGGCTCTACTATGCATGGTTTGTGGTCTGTCTTGGTGAAGCAATCAAAGCTGCACAACAAGGGTAGGGCAATTAATATCCTACATCCATCAGAATGTAGAATGGCTTGCAAGGTGTTACAATACCTCTGTGCCTTCAGGCTGAAGACTACATTGGAGGCTTGCACCAAGGACCAGTATTTGTGAATTACAAAGTTTGGATTTCTTGCCGAGTCTTTTAATTCCACTTAATTTTTGAAGTGTCTCTTTGCTATTATCCAGGCTCTTTACTCTGTCTATCATATATTGTGCATAACAGACACCATGGTGGATGTGGATAGAATGGATAAGCTGTATTACTATGTAAAACAGACTGACAGATTGTTTGAGCCAGGTATGGAAAATTTCATGAGAATGTACCAGGATTTGAAGATGCCCCATATGATGTTGTCAAAAGTAAAGCTGATAAAAGCAGATAAGGGGTGGCTTAACCATGAGTATGCTGTTTCTTATATTTTATGTCAACATTCAGTGTCTTATGACTTCTTCCATTTATTTTCAGAGTTCAACAAAGAGAATAAGATGGATCAACCTGCTAAGAGTACCTCTAGAAAAAAAGGTGACAAAGGTGTTGAAGAGGACCCCAAGTTCTTGGAAGAACTTGATGAATCATACAAAGAGCAGGAGGAAGAGGAAGAAGATGAGTTTGAAGTATGTTATGAGTATGACAAAAACAGGGTCTATTGTTGGAATCAAGAACACACCAATTTGAAACAGAAGAGAGTTTTCCATGCTACTGCTGTCTGGGAGCATTACAAGCCCCACTTGTTAACTAATGATGCCTGTGTTGCTGACCTGTGTTTGCCTAACCCAACCATTATTGCTCATTCTGAGGCCCATAAGGATGCATTGCATCACATTGCTGTGGAAGAATTCATCAAAAGACTAATCCTACCAAGGCAACTAAAAAGTAGGGAAGTCCCCGATGTGACATCGGCAAAGTTGGTTGATAAATTTTGGGAAGAGAGAAAGGACTATGTGAAGTGATGGGGATTCGTCTGTCAAGAGAGCATATGGATCACTGCTGGCAATCCTAAAAATGTTACCTATGAGTGGCAAAAGGATGCTCTGTTCCTGCTTCTGAGGTATTTGACCTCTGTTCATGTCTTAGCTTTTCACTTGTTTTAGGTTGTGGCCAAGCCAAGCAACACTGGAAGGCCACAAAGTCACAGAAGACAGGTAAGCAGACCAACTTAGGGTCAGAAAAAGCAAGAAGCAGTTGTCATTAGTACAGCTTTTACAATGCAGAAGAGTGAAACACAACGGAAGCAGGTACAGCATGCAGATGTGTTGTAGAGGGACAAGGACTTTGAATATTGCAATCTGGACAAGTACTGCTAGGAGATCATTTCAGAGGAACTTACTATTGATCCCAAGAGAGTATTCCATGCATACCTTGAAGATTGGGAGGATTGTCAGTTTGGTAGCTAGGGGGAAGATGTTCATGCAGCTAGGGTGTCAGAAAAGTATGACAGGGTGGGGTTTTATGACAAAGATCATGATCATACTGGGATGTTTCATGCCATTGATTGTGTGACATGAGCCAAGGATGCTCTATGGGACCTCTAGCCAGTGCTAGGCCCATGA
>JALLPD010001930.1:0-11022 GCA_036940065.1 Cyclotella cf. meneghiniana | reverse complement strand
AGTCGTGTGGCGACAAGTCAGCCGACACGTGACCCAGCCTTGAATCCAGTCATGACATCGGCTACATTGTGACGTCGGCCGTTTTCAGCCGACATTGTCGGCGTCGCGATGACACGTGGAGACATGTCGGCGACATTTCCAACTAAGTCTGCTATTGAGTCTGACATTCAGGATTAGTTGGGGCTCAGAGATTTAATCCCACAAGGGAAACTTCACAGTATATTGTACAGCACAGGAATCCTTCTCCAGATAGGCAGCCACTTTGAAAGGCGTGGAGATCTTACCAGATGAAAGAGTTTCATGGTTTCTGTAGAAGGTGGAGCACTTGGAGACCAGTTAAAGGTTCCTAAGATTGAGGTGTAGTCTTTCAAATTGATGCAGCCACAGAGACCTAGGTAAGGACATCAGGCAAGGATCACATCCACCACTTTGCAGTGGACATGTTCATCTTTTCAATCTAGTTCAGACAGTGGGCAAGGTCTATTGCAGACAGCAACTACTGTGAGGCTCCATTAACATTGCAACCATAGATCTTAGATACAGCCCCAGTTATCCTTCAATGATGTTGAGTCTGCAGAAAAGGCAGAGGAGGCTCAATCCACTGAAGAGATCATCTTTGGCCACATCAATTTCTCCCACAAGATTTTCCTTGGAGAAAACAATAATAGAACCCACCAGAGGACAAAAAGGGCCATAACATGGGAAGGGAGGGTCAGCAGTGTGCTGGAAGTAATAGATTTTCCCTTCCCAATGCATACCTCCACCCAGACCAATGTAGTCTTCTCTGCACTCTTTTGAGTATCAAAAAAGCAGGCACAAGGACTTTGGGTATTGGAAATACAGATCCTATCTTCAATCAGATTTATGAGCAAGCATGCCCACCAAGGATGAATGGAACCAAAGCGTAGTCTTCACCAAATCATTGTTATGTCACCTTTACCTGGTACATGCTTCAAACTCAGAAGCATCAATTGACTTCAAAATTTTGTACTCTTCTTGAACATCCAAGCTACTGATGGAATACACAGATAACAACCGGGTAGAACACTAAAAGATATTCTCCATTCTAGTTTTGATGATGGTGTTCATGGAAGAAGGGAAAGATTTTGGATGTAGTTGCCAAGGTGGAAGCAGACAAGAAAACCATTTAAATGCATACTATTATGATCAATCAGTTGAAGCAAGACATCAAATGAGTACAGGAGAAGAAACCTCCAGGATTGCCTTGGATTTGGTACTCCCTTTGACAGGTTAATTGAAGATAAAGTAGATGCAAATGATATTCATCAAGGATGCAGCAATTATAATGTCATACAGGATCCAATTGTCTGAGAGCACCAAACTCCGTCGGATGGTGAGTAATACTATTTATTCTATTGTAAGTATAGTTACATAAATTGCATTGGAAAAGTATACGGGAAAGTCACAAATTACTAACTCTCTTTATTTATTTATCATAAAAACATGAGTAATGTACCAGTGCCTATTACACGTAAATACAAACGAAGATGATGTGTTATCACTGTCCTCCAGGTAATGTAGCTACTCATGCCTTTTTCTGACAAGACTTGGTTTTTGTATGAGTTAAACCATGTATTTCTTGATGCTTTCTACTTATATTCACTAACAGTCAACAGTGGTTTTGAGCCAGTCTGTAGTCATGGAGGCAATGTATGCTGCTAGACACTTAAACTCCACATGTAATTAATCACATTCTCAATGATCACCTTGACAACAATTACTAATCTTCTACATTATCAAAAATAAATCTCATGTTTATTTGTATGTACTTCAATCTCAAATCAGTATAAGTCTTGTTTATTTTAAATCACTTTACAAACATGGCCTAAGATATAATTTCATAAAATACAAGGATCACACTTAATGATCACCAACTATTGACCAAGAAGATATTTGAATGATAATCACTATCATTTGGAATTGAATCAATTTTAACAATACTCCTGTAATGTACTTGAAGTTATTCAACAAAACACACATTTTATTCACCATTATTTTTCCATCATTTTGTCGCATCCTTCATCATCAAGGAGTAATGCAATAACACATCTCTTAGCATCCAAAGGTGGCATCTCATCATCTGTTGCTAATCTACCTCTTTTATTGTTCAATGCTTAAGCCATCCAATGATCTTCAATTTCAATTTCCTCCCAAAGTACTATAGAATCTTCTGTGTTACTTGCCTTGTTTAGGAAAGACAACAGTCACAATGAGTTCACATGTAGAGCTCAACTCTTTCAGCCTTAGTAGCATCACTGAAAGAAACTTTTTTCTGTCTGTCGGTGAATTTGGGTTATTGACCTTGAAATAACATCTTTGATCCTCTACAATGCTTCTCATGTCAACAATCTGTGCTTATGTAAACATCTGTACTCAGAAAACTACTCCTTGTCAATATTTGATGTATGCTTGTTTTCAAAGTGAAACTATCACTCTTGCATCCAAATGTCACCAGATTCACCAACTCCAAAACAAAAATGGTTTATGTAGCATTACCTAATGTAACCAATCCCCATAACTGTTTGCTCTTCTGTCCATCATCACCACACCACCTCCTTGGAGTATTCTTGGTGTACAATGCACTAGTCATTTGGGTCATAATGCTGTACACGGTGCTAAATGTGAACATGAGTTCCATGACTTCCTTCCCTGCGCTGCTGGTGAAGATTTCCTTGATCTAGTGCTTGCTTCATTTGGGATGCTTGACCTTGAGGATTGCTTTTGATTTATGATTTCATCAATTTCAGTGACTCATTCCTACCACCATTCTTGGTGTCAGTACTTCAACTTGGCTCATTTTTTTGTCATTTTTTGAAGGTTTATGGAGACCTGGTCAAGAGAATGTAGGTAGCTTGAGCCCCAACTGTAAACCCTAACCTTGTATGGAGTGGAGATGGGTTAAGCTCATCAGGAGTAGGCTTATCATGGGGAAGAAAAGGGGGATTTTATTGTTGATTGCACAGAGCACACAGCTGCAGGTGGGAAGAAGGATGTTCCATACATAGCATCATTGATGGATGATCTTGTTAGATATTACTATGAAGATAAGCTACTGACTGACATTTTTCTTTGATGGGTCAAAGAATGTGGAGAAGGCTGGAGAAGTGCTAATGGCAAAATTCCGCAGATCATATGCGGTTCATGAAGGAGAGCATTTCATCTTGCTCATCTTTGATGATGTGTCTAAGAAACCAGCCCCGGATGTTTGTTTGTTCCTTTGTGTATATTCTTGAACTGGTTCGCCTCAGTTTATATTTTCATTTCCTCCTTCTTTGAGACTTTCATTGCAAAGTGTTGCAGATTATACAAGGTGTTTAGATCAGAGGTGCACCATGGTCCCCATGCTCATGCTCATTTCATTGCACAGTCAGCCATTGCAAATAGGTAGAAAGGAGTTGGATTGTTGCATGGTGCCACAAACAAGGATGGCATCTTGATTCTAAGCAATGTTGAGGGTGCTTTGTCAAAGGCATGTGCTTCAGGCAAACATTAATACATTGCAATTTCAAGAGTTGCTAAGAAAGAATGATAGGATGTGAGGAGAGGTGATGGATATTGAGAATAATGTTTTTTTCCAAACATGTATGTTTTGCTTCATGCTTTTTACCCCACCCTACTTGCCCTTAGACTTTGCAACTCAAATTAGCCTATCATGGATAAGATCTTTTACGTCTGCATACAAAGGGAAGAGTTGTTGAAGAAATCTATCTCTTATGTCAATGATGCTGATAATTTGGCCATTTTGCAAGATTCAATTCAAGTTTCCACAATAAGGTAGAGATGATCTTGGGATCCTCCTTGTGAGTCTGCCATTTGCCAATTTTGTTCAAATAAATCTGCTCACATGTTTGATATTCAAATGACACTCTTTTCCTATTCCGTTTAGGACTCCTGTGGCTCCAATTGACAAGAAGGAAGATGATGCCTCTGCTGTCTCCTCCACTGATGAAGATGGTGCTGGAATTTGTCGCTTCAGGAGGATTGTTTGAATCTTTGGCATGGACATTCCATCAAGTTACATCTGATTATGCTATTGCAGTGTGGTCTATGTATTATGCCTGAGGTGAGGGTGCAAGTTAATCAGAAGAAATCACTACAGAGCAGCAGGAAGCAATCAAGAGGGCAGTTGTTAGTTTCATTTTCCACCAAATCCAAATCTCAGCATTCAAGTCTCATCAAGGGATATTCAGGGGATTGTTGATACTTTCTGGGATGAGTTTAAAGCATTTCATACTGGGGCAGAACCGTTTGATGAGCCTGCCCACTGGAAGTGTTCAGATGTGGTGAAGGGTAAGTCTAATGTTTGGCATGAGAAATACTCACTGCCTTACACACTTGTGTTTGGGTTTGTTGCTTGTCATGTTATCTTCAAAACTGAGGCATTAGACAATATGAATCCAACTGGGTGGCAGTGAAGGGTATTAAGGTTGGTAAGAGGTCTCATATTAGTTGTCCAGGGGTTGAGAAGAGGTCAAAACTTTATGCAATGGTGTTAATTAATGAATCAAGGGTCAGAAAAAGCAGAATGAGAACATGGAAGCTTCAGGTCCTCATGCACTCTTCTGTGATGAAGATTTTAAGTGAGTTTCAGTTTTCTTCTTTCTCCCCATCCAATATCATTGAATTTCATCCTTAACATTTTTTGTTCATTAATGTTTTACCACCAGCATGAAACCTGTGGGGTTGATGTTGGTGAGATGAAGAAGCCTGCAACCATTGTGATCTTCCATGCATGGATTGATGATTTGGAGAAGGATGCCGTTGTGAAAACTGACTGTGTTCTGGAAGCAAGGCTCCTGGAGAAATACACGAACTTGGTCTTCTATAATCCAGACACCAAAAAGGCTTGTTCTGTGTATGCAGGAAATTTAGAGTTCTACTATGGCTATAAAAAGAGGGGAATTAACAAAGGATGGGAGTTGATTGCAGTTGCTGAAGATGGGGAGGATGTCAGTTGGTAGATCAATGTTGAGCTGATTGGTATATCACAGGGCACATGTAGGCATGGGGGACTGAGATTATCAAAGTCCATGAGGAGGGGAAAAGTGAAGAGGAGGATTAGGGAGGATTTTCCCCCTTAGGGGTTTTGTGCTGCATCTAAAGTCCTAACATTTAATTAGTGTTTAATGCATCATATTACTACAGCTTTTTCTTTATGTTACTACAGTATGATGACATGTTATAAAATGCCCCACAATGCAAGACTTTGTCCAATTTTCCTTGTTTTGCTATGTTTCTTTATGTACAAAGAATAAGCCAATTTGTTGCCATCATGTTGGCTGACTCGTCATGGTGACATGTCGGCAGGTGGGTCTGGTCAACATAATTTGATGACATGTCATCCTGACATTTTACAACATGTTGCCAACATGCAGACATGTCTTTGTTGACATGTTAGCAGGGGGGTCTGAGTGCCGGCGGACATCCGACATTTCCAAAATAGCTCACTCCCTTGATTTTCATTTAAGGTAAGAGGCAAGGAGAATATTTTGGTGTAAACAACAAGGTGAGTTCTCTGTATTACCCTAATTTTAATGCAATGATGTCAAGATGTACTCACCTTTTTTCATGCCATCTTTCCTGATGCAGTTATAAATGCAACAAACAACTAAAAAGAGGAGTCAAGGCCGCATCTGGAGATTCGTTGGTTTCTGTAAAATATTAACAGCAAAAAGTGGTTGACAGAGAAAGGAGGAGAGATGAAGAGGACAAAGGCAATGGCTTGTATGGAACTACTGTCAACAACACAACAATCAACCAGCAAGCTGTCTAATATCATTATTGTTGCTTCATACTAAAAGACATAATGAAAAATTGACATCAATCATGGGAATCATTGTATCAAATTATTATTTTTATGGTAAAATGTGTTCAATTTGTGATGGGGATTATTAAATTGTTACTTTGTTCCTTTTTATTGTGTGCAAGTGTAATGTGACTTTTTGCTCTGTATGTTGATTGGTTCCATATTGGGGCATGTTGCATGGAAATACATTTGTATTTGTGTCATAAAAACCAGATAAATACACATTTATGTGTTCCAACCCAGCTGTGTTACAACCTAGCTTGAATACTATTTTGCTCAATTTGAACCTGATTGATTGTTGTATTCGGCTGCTCCATTGTGGTGTTGTATTCATAAATTGTAGAGTTTTTTCTAGCCACTTAAATTATTAAATTTAATTTTGAGCCATCTCTGCTACACATGGGGGTCCAGTCTTCCATGCCAAGAACTAATACTCTGGTAAAACAGTTCTGTCTATGTCTATGCATGCATGTTTTGTTCGGGGAAATGTTAGCTTGAAAGATGATTCTATTTGGTTGCTGACATTATATTTGCAATCGATTTTCATGATATGTTAATTGTCAATATGGCACTGAAGAAGACATGGCAAAATTGCGATATCAGAAACAGAAAGATTTTGATTATGTCATAATCTTGCACTAGTTTTATTAGCTTAGTACATGTCATGCCATTGATGTACAACTCTTAGGCTTACTTAACTGTTAGTCAGGTCATTATATTTATCATGTATTCTATTAACAGCTCGTTTATTGTTCAATGAAGTAATTGAAATAAGTTTGGATGCTTAGCAATAACAATAGACAAATATGTGAAGGATTATTTTCGTTTAGATGCCAATAGAATACTAATATAGCCATAGTTTTACCACATGTGCCACATAATCATGTGAACTACTGAAAAAAAGGAATTTGCAAACACAAATCATGTGAATCAAGTCTCACAACATTCAATCTGAACAGCAGGAGGATGGAAGGAGGAGAGGGCAGAATATTGATGTCATCTGTTGGAGTTGGCATCATGAGTGCAATGCTGGTGAAGCAAGGTTTCAACTAGCAATGCCCATCATTCTATATTTTGTACTGTCTACCTCACACCCAAACAAGTGACACACAGTAGACTGAATGATCTTCACATGGAACCATCATTTATAAGAAAATTTCTGGTTTGATTAGCAAAAGCCAATATCGCTTAACAAAAACATACTGGATATTTGTTATCCCTCTTTGGTCTCTCACTTTCTTTTGTTTCTTAATGTGATAATGTGCCTTTATTCAAAGGCATGGAAACATGAAAAGTGCATCTGAAACATGCTTGATAATGAGGACAGCAACAAATCATTGTTAAACTTATAAATGGAACCTGAGAAGCGGTGTCAAGAATCAGATGATTAATGAGAACAATCTTTAAAAGGAAGTAGGTGTGTAAATTATCAAGACAAATAGAAACAATATCATGTGTTTATAACAATTAGCACATCTCATATTTTTCATGAATTTAATTCCTTGTCATTGTATTTGAACTCAAAATATGTTGTACTTAAATAATTTATGACAACATATTAGTTTCATTAACTTTATCTTGATCAATTTGTGCTGGACATGTAGTAGTACACTTGACAAGGTATGGGATTGTGATGTCATCTTGCAGCATTCTTCATTTGGATTATTTTTGAAAATTCAAATCAGAAGGTAGCACTATTGCTGTTCCACAACATGTCACCCAGAGCACTCATATTGTCACTGCAAAACAGAAAGAGTAGACGGGCTACTATTCTCAAAGCCTCTTGGTGCATCTGATACTAAAGTGAACACAACATACGCCTGAGATCAACTGATTTTTCTGACCTATAACTTGCAACTGGCTTTTGAGTTGAGTTGAAGATTGGTAAGCTGGAATTAAGTAATGTGTGGGAATCCATGCATGTCATTCAGCCAAACAGGCCAGGGGCCTGTGAAAAATATGCCTTCAATCAATCATAAACATAAACAGGTTGGATTTCATTTAGGATGTCAGATGGGAATTCATATGTTGAGTAGTGAAATTTTGGTGTAAGTTGATTATTGTTAGTGTGGCATAAATGGAATCAACATTGATTTGATACAGACATTTCAACGACAACCCAGGAGAAGCAGTTCTTGTCAAGATAGAATCCAAAATCTAACACAAGGAAGATGGAGGGCAGATTTTGAGACAGTTATCTATTGTATTTTTGTGTGATATGAAATACATTTTGAACTGAACTAATTTCAGGTACGCAGACAGATTATGACTCTAAACGTTGACATTTTGCACAAACCCATAATTTCCCCTGTCATTCATAGTCAGTCACTAGTTCAGTCACTAGTCCAGATTTCCATAAGTACAGTAACTCACAAAAAGTAAGGTTCTGATCAATTTTTGACAGGAAAATTTAGATGCAACTTAATGAATGCTAGCCACACTAGATTCAAAGTTTCACGAGAAATGGGTTGCATTCCCAAATTAATGTAAGAGAGGTTGAGTTGTGACAGCAGACAAGAAGTTATCTTCTTGATGCCCTGTTTATTATTATAGTTTATGATAAATGGTATCACATTATCAACCTCATCATGTTAATGTCAAAATAACACTGAAGTGGTATTTTCTGTGTTGTGTCATGCTTTTCTCGAGTATTTTTTGCCATTTTCAACATTACACTCCATCCACAATGATATTGTTTGATAGGAAATACAATTTTGGTGGTAGGTGGTGTTTCATATACCACTAAAAATTGCTAACAATGCAACATTGGATATGTTTAAAGGGACAAAAATACCACCGTATATCTTTTGATGTCACTACACGTATCAGTTCTCAAAATTACATCTACATCTGGGATAGTTGTAGATCTGGCAGGCTGAAAGAATCTAATATCATACACAGTGATTCCATGCATTCTTTATGCATTGTGCCTTATCATGCCTCACCACAGACACCTCCATTGTGTCCCATGCCACATGTTACAAGACAGACAAATAGGCTTGAACTAATTCATCGAATAAAAACAACAACACAAAAGACAGCAACTCATTGCCATCAGCATCAACAAGGAAATGTCATCGATTTCTTTGCTGCCACCTTAGCTGCAGCCAATATTCTTCCAAATCCTCTCATCCAACTGCTCCCTCTCCCCACTCCTTGTCAACAACAGCAGCAACAGCTAAGAGTGGTCTTTGTCATTTATGGGGATCATGAATGCACCAGCAACAACAATGCCATAATCCTCTTCCTCACCATTCATTCCTTCAACCATGACTAAAGCAGCAATGCCATACACATTGCCAGTGGCAATTTAACAGTGAAAAATACCTTCCCTCCCTCATTCATATCATGTCATAGAGGGATCATGTCACCTATCCATGTGGTCATCGATTCTCCCATGAGGAATTCCAAGAGACCACAGCAGATGAAAGTGGTGTGTCTATGGGGGTGCAGATCCTGACAATGAATTTGAGCCACCTATCTACCATAGACCTTTACTGTTTGCAGCTGGAAAAAGTATTTCTTACTTCATTCCAAACAACCGCCTCCAGTGGAACAACATCGCCCAAACTATGATCGGCCAAGGTCCTCAAAAACATCAAGAGGATGCAAGTCCACTGCCAAGGAGCTACATCAAGGGTAAGAAGGTCTTTTACTCTCGAGAGTTTGAGCAAATGATCAAGCTCTGTTTGACATAAGAACCGGAGGAAAAAGCTCTTTGTAGTATTGCTTACTTTGCATTTCAGCTTGTGATGGTTTTGAGGTTTGACAATTCAGCAAAGTTCCATCTGCCAGATCTCAATCCCTATGCAAAATAACAAGGTTTTACTATTATGAGTCGGCTTCCGTGGTCCAGAAATGTCAGAGAATAAAGAGATGCACTGCCACAGCTTTTTCTTTGCAGCAATGGACCCATGGCATGATACACACTCACTCTTGCGTCTTTGGCTTGAATTTTGCATTGAGTTTCTCCACTAAGACAATGAAGTTGTCTTCTGCATTGATGATTGCAATGATCCTAAAGTCATCAAGGAAAAGACTTTAAAATTCTTGTCTCTGTCCTCAAGCATGATGATTTATGATAGAGATGGTGGACTGTTTGGTACACATAGCACTTGCAAGTATGCTGTAACCTTTTGCCATGGGGTTGGGTGTTTCAATGTAAGTGATTGAAGGTTGTTTGTTTCATTAAATTGTATCTAACTTGACTTCATGTCTTTAAGGACAATTCTGATTATTGTGGACATTGGAAAAGTATCTGGCATCAAGACAACACCTATGCCGATACAAATATCCCATCCGGTGATGCAAAGGTGGCTGCAGCACTCTGCAAGGAGGAGTGGTCTCTTATTTGGTTGATGAAATCTCAGGGATCACAGATCAGTGGATATTTGATTATGTTGTACCTAACATGTTTCAAGCAGGGATCCCTCATCAGGCTTGTCTTGTTTTGGACCAAGCAATACTCTGGAGGGTGTTTGATCTGTCAGGAGATGACTTGGTTCTTGACAAGCATTGCAGAAGAGTAATTGCAAGGTATTTGGACCTTCAAGTCCACAATTTACTTAGTTCAGGTTCCAATCCGGTGATGAAAGTGCCTCTTGTTGTTGATGGCTACAATGCAGAAGTTTTAATAGACAGGGCAGTTGGTGGAGATGAACTTGGAGATGAGGGAAGTGTGGACAGGAACAATGATTTGTTGGGTGTGAGGCAGTGTTTGGAGATGCAACAACAGCAGATCGACTCTTAGCATTCCAAGGTAAGTGTTGTTTTGGTTGTATTCACCAGACCTACACCTCGCCCCTTCTATTCTAACAATGGTTTTGAAAGTTGCTCATATGAGAGAAGAGCTTGCAGACTCAAGGCTAGATTATGAGTGTCAGCTTGTTGTGATTCTGGGTCAGTAACACAGGAACAGATCTGATTTATTAACAAGCCCGCCCATTCAGTCAACATTCAACACAACAGCCACAGATTCAATCAACAACACAACAATGGATATTGTACCACCCAAAACCACTAATTAGTTGTCATTTTGACGAATTTTTTGGAAAGTGTTCCAATGACTTCCAGATTACATGGAATTAGCTTTAATACCTCTAAGTAGTGTACAACAGAGTTACGATGTAAAAAATCACATACTAAACATAAACTTAGAACTGGAGCTACACTTTGACAATCAGCGACACCGCAAA
>JALLPD010001929.1:0-11026 GCA_036940065.1 Cyclotella cf. meneghiniana | reverse complement strand
ATGCCAGACACATACTTACTCAGTATAGGTATCAGAAACTAATATACAAAAGAGAAATTATTTCTCAGAGACTTTCTCTTGGAATAAAATTGCACTGACAGTTGTGGCAGTTGAAGAAAGGACTAAGTCTTGCAATTGATAAAACCTGCAGCCAACCTCCAATAAAATTGATTGTCATGTAAATTACATGATAAAAGCATGAGGACTGGCAGTTGGCAGTCCTCGGTTTAAATCAGTTGAAATAGCTTATAATTTAAATTTTTGAATTCCAACCATCTGGATTTCTACTTCTCTCATCTACTACTTGAAATCTCCTACCGACAAATGGCTTAGGTCAGATACATTTGGTAATTTGGGTAATTGCTATTTTTACATGACATTTGATAGTGAAACAAAACTTGGAGTAGAAGCTAGTCATCTCACTAAGCAAAATGACTAACTGCCAAAAACATTAATGAAGAGAAATTGACAATTCTATTCCATTTCAACCAAAGATTTCTCGGTTAAAATGAAGAAGTGTTGTAGGTAGTGAATTTTTGCTAAAAACCCTTTTCCTGGCCAACAAAGATTGTAAGGGGCTACAAGGATGCTGTAGATATGTGCCAAGAAATTTGATAGGTACAAATCCCCTCATAAGTGCCAATGTCATTTTTTCATGCTGAGAACCAATATTGAAATATTTTAATCTGATTGGGAGTGATGATGTGACACCACTGCTTCCACCTTCTACATTATTGATGAAACTGTGTTTACATCCATTATATCACACTCCTGTTAAAACCTTGGTGAACAGATTTCAGAGCAAAAGAAATAGAAACTACAGAAAAGTATTGTTCCCTATGCATTCCACATAGCAATCAACATAAAATCCAATGTCTCTGTCATACTGTCATATGTGTCTTCTGTCCGGTGGCACATATTGCTCTTAATGTGTAGCTCCCCAACTGTATTTTGATTCTTGTGCTCTCCAGCACATCCTCGTGATGGCTATGTGGAGACATGGTAGGTCATTAAACTTTGATTTTTTGTGACAAGACAGAGCACATCATTCATATTGACACCCTATTGACATCTCTCATGCCACAGGCTTGATGTATCTTCATGTACTTTACCCTCACAAATCTTCCAGATGAATGAATCTCCTCTGTCCCCAAATACATGTTGCACCCCATCAACTTCAATTGCATTAAGAAGTTATGACATCCTGTTTTGCTGAGTATGTCTGACCATATCTCACTGGTTGGGCATTACCTCCTCCTGGTCAACTATTTCCTTGACAACATTTATCTGCCCTTGATGTGTTATATTCGCTTAGAATGGATTACCCAACTGCTTTTCTGTTGTGATGTTAAACATATTGTGATGATAAACTTTGATGTTTTTTATCTTGTTTCCATGGCCTTGAGAAGATATGTTATGTGCAGTATACTATGTAGGCGGTCATACATCCCAATCAGTTCAGCTTTGGTGGGGATTTGCCTTTGTGTGTTTATCTTTTCTTTTTGAGATGCATTAGTGGATGCTCCTTCCCCTATTGTCCTTATCAACCCTTGGTGTTGCTTGCAGTCCTTGGAGTAGCATACAATGCATCCATGCACAATCAGAGTATCCTGGTTGATCTGCAGGATGGCCAATACCATCACCTAAGTGAGTCTCTCCTTCAATCTTGTGATGATGTGAATATAAAAATCTAGAGGAGGAATGTTCCCAGTAGGTCCATTGTTGTAATGTTTCTTCTTTCGTGTATGTCAATTGAGCATGGCACAAGAAAAGATTTGATGCATTCCATCAGGGATTCTCTCTCTTCTTCCCTTGCCATTTCCTTTTGCTTTTCCCATCTGCACATGATCTTGCTTTAACTGTTTCATCTTTTAATTAAGTCCTTTAATTGAAAATTTCCTTGCTTTGAGTTATGAATAAATTATTTACCTACAAGAATATAAGGATCATCTCATACTTGAACACAACTACTGCCAATTTCATCAGTAATATTATTCACAATTGTGAAAGGCAAACTGTGGTCATGATCAATATTGATATCAGAATGTTCTTTGCTTGACACAACAATCAACCTACAGTTAGATACAGCAAAATCTATTCAAAATAATTATTGAGTACAAAAACTACGATCGGATTTACCTTGCTCAGATTGTGTTTCCATTATTAGCAAAAAACAATATGATACCAAGAAGTGAAGAATCATGCACTGATTAGATTTCAAAGAAAACTAATGGAAACACTTTTTCACACCATATTATATTATAAGCTTTTGCAGAAATAACATTCACATTTTTCACTAAATTAGTTCATCTGATAGCTTTACAGGGATGTGTGTTATTCTCATTAACTGTTTGTTGGTGCTCTCTGTGGTTGTTCAACTCAACATATGCACAAAACATCAGTGAAGTATAAATGAAGTGATCACAAAAATATGATGACTGTGTGCAGTAAAAGGTGTAGCAATGAATAATTCCTGAGTTATGAGAGAGAAAATATTTTCTGCCACAACTCATTGTAAGCAAAACTCAATATATCTACATTTTGTGGTACGTAGCAGATGTGGCACTTGAATTTTTCTATTGCTATATCTCTTTGGTCTATGTTCCTGCATCATGATGTGCAGATTGTAGTTTGCAGTTTGCAGCTTGCAGGTTGCACTTGAAGCATGTAGGTTGAACTTGCAGCTTGAAAGTGGCAGAATTGCACGATGTATTTTGCAAAAACACAATCACAGCTTGCAGTGTATCCAATCACAGCTTGCAGTGTATCCAAGAGCTAGTGGCTCATAGCTTGCAGCTTGCAAATCTATATCAGACTGTTTCTTGTTTGTAATTGTTTCTATTTTATTATCTGAATATGAATAGGAGATGGGTGTGTCTCTTATCCAGGGGTGGTTGTCTGTGAGACAGACTGATCTGTTTACAAACATGTTGTGGACATGTTTTTTTCTCTCCCCATTCCACTACTTTTGAATGTATAGCACTCTAGATGCGGGTTGGACTGATCCATATGCAGACAAAAAATAGAGATGGACACAAAGCTAAGAAAACAAGCACAACTGACATTTGGGACTTGTTTAGGAAGAGGTATAGAACCCTTTATCATCCAAAATGGTGATTGAATGCATTTTCCTGAAGGATAGTGGAACATTTTGATTGGATAGTACAGTAGATGACTGTTGGACTGGGAAATATACAGACAAAAATGTGGCTTTGAATATAAAGCTAAGCAAGCAAGCAAAACAAGCACTTCACAGTTCCTTGGGAAGATGCACAGAACCCTTCATCATCCTAAATTGATGGTGTTTAATGAACTGTGTATTAAAACATTTGAATGATTGTTGCCAAAGTTGGGAAAATTCTAAGTCTCTTCAAAACCTCCAATGGCTTACAATGCCACATTAAAGAGATGCTTGTTTCAACTACAGGTTTTGATTCCATCAGCTGCAGCTGATTGGACTTATTACAAGAAGAGTCAGTACAATGTGAGTCTTCAACATTGAAATCATCATCATTTGATATTCGATACTGCCTAGTCTGGTAATTTCTTGTCAGTGTTACTTTATCATCTGTTGATGCTATGGTTAATGACTCTTGCAACTCTTCATAGAATCTTTGCCAGCTCACAATGATTTTTGGCCTCATGAGAAATGGAGGGATATAGATCTTCACAATATTTCTTTCTGACGGGTGAAGGATCCTAGGACATGATCTGGTGGTTTATCATCCTCTCTATTTCTTAGTTCATATTTTTCGTTCATTTTCAATTTCCCCTCATATTTCCTGTGAAGCTTGGGGAGGATGAAGGATGGTCTTCTTGTTGACATGTCAAGAATGAGATTCATAGAGTTGATTCTCTGAGAATGTTCCCTTCCAGCAGGGGCATCCATTTCTTGGGCTCTTTCACAAGAGTGTTCATGTCAGGTTCATTATCATCAGTGTCAACATCATCTTCATATAAGGAAGACTGCTCTTGTGGATGGAATGTGGGTGTGTGGGAGGAGGCTTGGACCAATACTTTGGTAACTCAATCACAAATTTAAGATGCTCTGATAAAAAGTGGTATGCCTTCATCAACTGACCAAATGAACTAGGAACAACCTTTGGATACATTTAAAAGAAATTTGAGAATTTTTCATGCGTAGAGCTGTAACAGAGGTCCATGATCATGTCATCGTGTATTTCTCCTGAACGTGGTGGAACAGAACTGTTGTTTCCAGTAAATTCATAGATGGTAGGATGGAGACATCTCAGCCAGAAATTGCATTGCAATTTGACTCCTAGGTTGATGACAAAATGGGTATTTTTGTGTAAGATTCATTGGGTTTATTGAAGTTCAACCAGTTCTTCAAACGCTAGGTTAATTTCTTCCCGAAACTTATCTCCCTTCTTGTCAATGCTGTCCTTGGCATTGTTGAACATCTTCATGAAGGATTTTCTGAGATGTAACAGTTCACTGCTACCAAAAAGATATGATGTTGGTTCATGGGAGTTCTTGTTCATTTTGCCCTCATCAATTTCTTGGACCATTTTGCAGCTCGATCAGCCTCTCCCACTTTCAATTGCTAGCAACTGTGAACTTTGTGTCTGAGCTGTCATTATCCTTGGCATCACTTGATACAACAAATCTGCCATCAGAAGACATGATGATAGAGAATATGGTAGCAATCTGACATTTTTATTTGGACATCTGAACACATGAACATGCAATGATTGCAAAGCAGTGAGATATCGTAAAGTGGTGTTGCAGAGGTGGTACCACTTTCTTGGCTACTCTCGCATTCGATGACTGCAAAAATGTGCCTAAAAAGACCTCTGTCATAATGACCTGTGCAAATCTGTTCAGGGGGGACTTCAATCCCCCTGACAATTTTTTGGTTTGGGCAGAAAAATCATCTCTCATTTGAGAAGTTACCCAATCTGTTTAGCTCACAAATTACCCTAGTCATAGGCGAGTGGCCGAAAGCAGTCTTCATGATGATATCAGTGAAAATAGGGCCAATGTTTCGCCAAAAGCCACCTGTATTTTGTCGGCCAAGAGTTAGATTTGCTATGATTTGCCTCATGGTGATTATTTTTGTTGCAGCATCAAATGCTTGGTTGAAATACACCAGCAAAACAAATCATCTCTCTCATCCAGATTATGTGGAGAAGAAATTAAGTTGAGTTTGCCAAATTAAGCCATCCGTTTTGAAGTGTGGTAATTCAGTTGAGAGCGGAGAGCATGAGAGGAAATCAGTCCTTCGCTACGTTTCTAACAAAGCAAAAAGAACACATTGTGCTTCATCTGTAGACACCAACAAGATACTATACACCCTATGTTGGCTTTGTGGCGACATTTATAGTCATGAATGTATTACAACAAAAGGGCCATCATTTGGTTTTGATAGAAACTTGACATTCTGAACCATTCCCAGAAAACATTGTCCTTCCAAAGTACAGTTCGCAATAAAATCATGTAGCACCACAGAAGGAGTCATTTTTGAAATCCTGCGTGACTGAAACAGCCTCATAGCAAGTGTTGGTTAATGTCAGATTGGAAGGAAATTCGGTACAGGGAAACATGTAAAATCTTTTTCGTTTCGGTTTGCTATTAAGCATTACCAAAGACAACTTGAGAATGAACCTTGTGTTTTGAAAAAAATGAGGCCGCACCGAAGCACATTGATGTGGTCAACTCATTGATACAGCCAGTCACAGTCTAGATGTCAATGTCACGAGTCTTTTCATCCCATCACTGTTTGTTGCTTTATGTTCTATGCTGCGAACGCAAAACTGAACTACAGGTTCTATCATTTCAGGATGTACAACGAAGTCATGCCTCAGTTCATCCAAGTACTCGCTGTCAATATTACTTGGAATTTCAGAGCGTGCTTGCAGCTGTTGCAAGTCTTTTAAATGAAATAGGGGTGCCCATTGGTCAGGACAACCACAAAATAATATTGAAGTCGAGCAGACCTCACCAATGAGTCGCAGCGCAACATCCTGAAAAGGACAAATTCAATTATCGTAGTCATATAATTTTGAATGATTATCATGATGAAGCCATAACAGAAACAGCAGAAAAATGCTTACATTTGGGAACTCAGGGAGCTCTAAGCAAAGAAAAAGAGAGACGTACATTCAATGTAGTGATGCACGCGAGTGTTGATCATCAAACAAACTTAACTCACCTCGCACTTCTTGAGTACCTAAAACCAAATGGTTCCTAACCATCTTTGGATTACAAAATACATCCATAGCTATTTTCCTCCCCTTGTCACAATCCACCCCGCCAATCTTCTCCATGAATAATTCTATCAAACGTCTGGGAAATGTTAATGAAACACAGCGAACAACATTAGTCATGATTGGTATTGTCAATGTGTAATGGCGAGCAACAGTCGACAACATCGCTTTCTTTAGGAAGGGCGGGTCGAAACGAAAGAAAGGCATCAAATGAATAATATGCCAAGTTCGTGCGAGTATATCAGGGCGTTCGAGCAGGAGGCATTGAACGAGATGCGCACCGATCGAGTGGGAGATAAAAATCAATCTTGGCATGGAAAATTCTTCGTGCATTGATGATTGCGGATTAATTACATGATAATTTTCCCATTCAAGCAAAATTTTGTCAATCCATTCAATTTTATGTTTAACTGACGCAGATGATAAGGGATTACGCTCGTTGTTGGTATAATTGAATTCTTGGGATAAGTTTTACTTATCACAATTTTCTTACCTTGTCCATCCATTGTCCAAGCTATATTCATATTTTTTCTTTTGCTTTGGTCTTCCCTTTGCCGTGAAGTCTTCATGTTCTCATCATTGGGCCCTGTAATGATGGTGCTGTGATCTTCATTTGTCCCGACAACGCCGTCTCCAACGCCATGCCCCGCGTAGCTTACACCTCTCACAGCGAATCCATCTCCAAGGTTTTGAAGGATTTTGAATAAAAAATCAACATACCAATGAATGACACCGGGATTTCCCGGAACAAAGAAAAGCAGCGTGTGGGGCTTGGACATCCCAGAATTGCCGACACAGTGGTCTATGGCCACAACATCTGTGGGCCAGCCGCAAATCGATACTCTGTTTTCGGTCACTTTCATGGTACGTTGACGAGAGCTGTCTTTTTCGTCCGTCGCTGAATGAACCGATTGGCCATTGAGCAATCGTACATTTGAATGACAAATCGATGGAGTTTATCTGGGTTGAACAGTATGGGTCAACAACTCAGCGTTGGTCATCAACCATACCTGTACCATACCATAGTTGTCATCACTGCCAATCAGTGCCTCCTGAATGCCTTCACTTAGTATTGTATACATCTAATGCGTACCAGTCACTAACATGCATACCAAACCATACTAGTACACCACATCCTACGATTTCCCATACCCCTAACAAGACCTAATCACCACACACATCACATATTCAGTTGTCCGCGCCGACCTGTGCCAGGGATGGCTGATTTCTACTCCTTCGGTCCGAGATATAACAAATAGACCGCAGAAGAATGAGGCTTCGGCTGCCTGGTCTTCTTATCATCACAATCTGCAGCTTAGTGGCAGCATCGGCAAATGCCATAATGAAAAGCTCAACGATCCCTGTGTTGTTTGCGACGTCGCTGAGACCACGGTGCAAAATTTTCTATGAGGCAAGAAGGAGAAATGCACTTGACTTGCTGCCCGCCAACTTCGAAAAGAAACATTTAGCAGTGTCTCCGTTTGTGGCCAATAAAAAGGCAAGCTTCATCAGTGTGCGTGGTGGCGATACACATGAATTTGAACAACAGTGTTCGAATGTGACAAATCAATCGGGGTCGACCAGTTTCCTTTCGGTTACCCTCTTCCTAACCTATTTAACTGTCATGGGAGCCAAGTGTGCATTGCCTTCTACGTTATCGTCAATCTCTTCTCCTGTATCAGGTTTGGATCACTACAGTGCATCTCTTTCGCGTCAGGATGTCATCTCCCGGCTGCTCGCACTTTCCACTCTGTCAATAGCAATAGGGAAGCTGGCCCTAGGACCAGTCATTGATTCGATTGGAGGAGTAAGATCATTGCAAATAGCACTATCAACTCTTTTCATATGTCTTGGATTAATTGGATTAGGCCCTGCGACTTGTCCTACTCTAACTTCCTTGGCTGGGTATTGGATAGTTGTGGATTTTGCATTCAGTTGTTGCTGGGCTGCCGCTCTTAAAGCTATTCGAGACAATATGCAGGAAAACACGTGGTCCAGGGAGATCGGACGACTGGCTATGGCTGCAAGAATGGGGAACGCCATCAGTTTCGCTTTTTTTGCATGGTTGTTGAGTTGGGCAGCTCGGAACGCAGTATCTACATCCACACATGATGCCATCGACACATCCTGGAGATTGGTATATCTTTCCTCGAGTTCCATTCAGTTAGTACCTCTGACCTTGCTATATCTTTTTAAAAAGAAATCTGCCATGAGCAATAGTGGACAGACTACTGCTCAATCGCATGCTGAAGCCCCGACGCAATCTACCATGATTCGTTCATTGAAAATTCTCTCCAGAGAATCTCGACATTTGGAGTTCTGGCTGCATCTTCTTTCGAGAACTCTCATGATGGTTCTGGTATCATTTCTTCTATTTATACCCACGTACATGAATCAATGTTTTAGCATGTCAAGTGCATCATCTGCCCGCGTTGGTAGTTTTTTCGCCATGGGATGCCTCGCTTCTGTGACGACCATGTCGGAGAAAACATATCCTGCTGCCTCATCTACTGTCACTTACAAACAAAGATCATGGGCTGTGCTTTGCTTACTGGCCATTTCAACGATTTGCTTATCACTACAATTTGCATTCCTACAAGACATTTTACCACTATCTCCTATGATGGGAGCGCTTTCGATGTTTGCGTGGGGGTTTGCTTTGGCCATTCCATTTTACATCCCTGCAAGCATGTTTGCCCTGAAACGAGGTGGCAAGGAGGGCTCCGCTACAATTGCTGACGCGTTTGACGTATGCGGTTTCAGTCTACTCGCAATTTTCAACTCAAGCGTTGCTCGCGTCTTAAACTCAGGCGGCCGAAATGGAAATCTAGTCAATAGGAAAGCGTTATGGTCCCCCATCTTTTTATGGATGTTAACTGGCTCAGCCGTGTCAATGGTATCAATGTTTTTTGCTGTGCGAATGGAGGGGAGAAGACATGAGTCTCTTGAGGGCACATAATGAAGCAAGAAGAAGGAATAAGTGCTAAGGCATTGATTTACGCTAAATGTGATATGCATTTTTCCATATGATTTGCTATTATAAGTAATACCAACCCTAATTTCATGTTTTTAACAGGAAAACTAACGACAGACTACGCTAAATACATTGAAGCTCGTTGGGTTCTCTCGCCAAATATATTGTTGTAATATAAAGACAGAGTTATGCAAAGTACTGACGATGTGAGATCAAATGCTGGCAATGGTGGCGAAAAAGACGTTACCCCTCAGTATTCCTCCACAACGGAACTTCTCTCACGGGTACAATAAACGGCTCCTCTCGTGACTATGCCCAAACGTTTTCGTTCTTCGGCGACCTCGTCGCTCGGCTTTTCGTATTTGATCGCTCCTTTGCTAGCAATCCACTCTTGTAACCTCCCGGTATGCCACTCGTCTGGTTTCTTCGGATCTATTGCCAGCCCATCAAACCCGCCAAGACGACCAATCTCTTTGCCATTGTCGTAGAGAAAAAGAGACGGCAATGTCCGTATTTTAAACTTAGTCACAAAGAATGGGGCTTTGGCGGCATCAATACGAAGAAATTTACATTCGTAGTGCTCTTCAGCAATGATTTTCAAATGAAAGTCCATGATTTTGCACCGTTCAAACTCATCTTGGAAGAAGTGAACACAGACGAAGCGGGAGGACCCGGTGCATTCAGTGAGGAACTCATCTTGGAAGATGGTACGCAATGTCCCATGACCTAATGATATGTTTGTTGCTCGCGTGATCTGTTCTTGCTTTAGTTGAGCTAAACGCACTTCTCGCAATTGAGCCAATGCAGGATCTTCCTCGTCAAGGAGGTAGTCAAAGTCATCGTGCGAGTCATCATGACTATTGTCTTCGTATTCTGAATCTAGAAATTTCATCCTTCTCATTTTCTCCTTTGCTTCCTCAATTTCCTTATTTTGCTGCATTCGTTCTTTCGCGTCACTGTGTTCTTTTGCAGCGGTCGCCCTCTTGGAGATATCACGTTGCTGCCGATATAATTCTTTGTAGGCAGCTCCAGTAGGACCTCGATCTGGTTCGTCGACTTCGTTCGTTCCCGTACGGTGTTTCTCCTTGAGTTCTTCCATGGCCTGTTCGACGCGTTTTTGGACATTGTTGGATACTTCTTTGTGTAGGTCCTTTTGGTCGTCTCCCTATCAAAGACAAATGTGATAAAAACAAAATTTACGTCAAAAACAGAAATAGAACGATCTAAAACCGTGTTGTTGTCCCGGACGGATCAAATTTCAAGCACAGACCACAATTTGCGAATCATGAAAGGGTAAATGTCATGGATCCAGCCAACGCAGAAATTTAAAAAATCACCGCACGCACCATTCCAGAAAACGGATCAGCCAACGGAGCCAAGGGATTCGCCGCAACGAATTTTGCCGTCTTGCTATTTCCCACGGGGTTCTGATGGGATGGCATCTTTAATTTGCAAATGTGATGCAGTCAAATTCTTGGGCGACAGCGCTGCACAACGAAATCACTCTAGAATCGAATAATAACTTCTTCTAGTCGACGGGATTGCACTGATTGCGGGTTCTGGTACATAGCGTATTGCACTATCAACATACCATTTTATATAAGGTATGGTATATAGTATGGTATGACTGCTTTTTGACGGATATAGTGTGCTGAGCCAATGTGTTAGGCCAGAAGCTTGGTAAAATGCAATTCCTTAAAAAAAGCACTTAATTTAGATTTGCCATTTCAAATATTTTGATGATTCCTTTTTTGAGGTTGCAATTCCTCAGAACAATGGTTTAGCCCGGGAATTCCGCAAAGCCGACTTCCCCCATTGTAAATTA
>JALLPD010001928.1:0-11033 GCA_036940065.1 Cyclotella cf. meneghiniana | reverse complement strand
AAAAGACTGAGTCACTCACACTTGATGGCCTATGTGTCTGTGCTGAAAGATGAGCATGTTTCATATGTAACAATACCTGTTCAATGATTGTACATAAAAAAGAACACTCTCTCTCTCCTCACTGGATTTGAATTGCTTCATCTTTTTTGCATACATCTGTAACAAAAAATGACATTTTTCATACAAAAAATATAACAAAACCTATCCTCACTTGCCTTGTAGATTAATCCTAAATCAGTTGACTTGCTATGTTGTCACACTGTTATGTATATAACATGGGTCACAAACATAACAACGTCAGTTATGTAACACAATGGGACAAAAAATGATTGGAAAAGACTAAGTCACTCACACTTGATGGCATATGTGTCAATGCTGAATGATGCACCTGTTTTATATGTAACAATATCTATTATCAAAGAAAATGAATATAAATTCCTTGTACATACATAACAATTATATATATATATATATATAACATCCAGATGGAGTCATCTGAGGGAAGAGGGATTGTGATGCACCCTAATCTCCTCACCGCTTTTGAACTGCCTCATCTTGTTTGTATACATAAAAAATTGCACATGTAACAAAGTCTTGTTTTATATGTAGCGATTTCAACCATGAAAGAAAATGAATATAAATGATGAATATAACCAAAGTGGTCAATGTTCAATGGTATGTATATAAAAAAGAATACTCTTTCTTTGGCTCACCTGCTCCTTCAATTCTATCACCCATTTCTGTAGAAAATAATTCACACTGTGCACATCTGCTTGCCCCCAATGTAAGGAACAAAAATCATTTTGTATATAAAAAATCTGGTCAATGCTATGCATAAAAAAAGAATACTCTCTTCTCCTCACCGATTTTGAACCGCCTTATATATGCAAAAAGATTCATATGTAACAAAGTTACATATGTACCAAATTGCTATAATAAAGAAAAAAATGATATGTTTATAACCAAAGTGGTCAATGTTCAATATTATAGTTATAAAAATAATACTCTCTCTTAACACAGTAAATACTTACATGTCTCACATATACGGTTAAGTTCATGTTGTATACATAATGAATTGGCAATACCCCATTGGCTCACCTGCACAAACTCCTATCACCAGGATCAACAAAATGTTATATATATAAACAATCTGGATAATGTTATGCATGTAAAAAAGAACTCTCTTTCACCTCACTGGATTTGAATTGTCACATCTTTTTTTCATACATCTGTAACAAAATGACATTTTTCATACATGAAATATAATAAAATCCATCAAGCTTAATCCTAAATCAGTTGACTTGCTATAGTTGTCTCACTGTTATGTATATAACATGGATCACAAATATAACAACGTAAGTTATGTAACGCAATGGGAGAGAAAATGAATGGAAAAGACTGAGTCACACACTTGATGGCATATGTGTCTGTGCTGAAAGATGCGCCTGTTTTATATGTAGAAATATCAACAATGAAAGAAAACAAATATAAATTATGTATATAACCAAAGTGGTCAATGTTCAATGTTCTCTATATAAAAAAGAATACTCTCTCTTTGGCTCACCTGCTCCTTCGCTTCTATCATCCATTTCCATAGAAAAAAAATCACATTGCACACATCTGCTTGCCCCAAATGTAAGGATCAAAAAAATGTTATGTATATAAATAATCTGGTCAATGCTATGCATATAAAAAAGAATTCTCTCTCTCCTCACAGATTTTGAACTGCCTCATCTTTTTTGCATATATAAAAAACATGCATATGTAACAAAGTTACATATATACCAAATTGCTATAATAAAGAAAAAAATGTTATGTTTATAACCAAAGGGGACAATGTTCAATGTTATGTATATAAAAAGTAATACTATCTCTTTGGCTCACCTGTTCCTCAAAGTAGTATGCACGGAGGTGTGGGTTGCATATAATATGAAAATAACACAAACATAATAATGATAGGATTGCATTGTATCATTGTTATATACATAACAAATTTATGGACGTACCTTTTTGCATAAAACCAATACAATCTCCCAACATGATTTTGCTAAAAATACAGACTCACCTCTTGTTTTTGGGCATCACCCTGTCATTCGAGTACATAAAAAATTAGTTACTTCACACTTCCTTATGCATGTGAAATGCAATGGGAGTGACAGCACGATCACCAGTTCTTGACTCACCATTGTCCCTTACCTGACACCGAAGAATATTGCCTTTTGACAGCGACTATTTTTACCTGTTCCCCTGAGATGATGTATTTCAAAACATTAGAAACATAATGATGTGATTGTTATATACATAAAGTTGTTGAAAAAATGAGGTGAAATGCAATGGGAGTAACAGCACAATCACCTCTTCTTGACTCACCGCCCGTCCCTGAACTGCCACTGATGAATAATGCTTTTTGACATTGACTGTTTTTCCCTGTGTTCTCCATGAGGATGTATTTAAAAATGTTATAAACATAACAATGTAAATTGTTATAAACATAACAGATGTGGCGCACCTGCACCTTCACTCCAAATCATGCATTTTGTGTGGGAGGAAATAACATTGCCAACATGTTGGAAAAACAAAATGTTATGTATATAAACAATATTGAACTCCTTTGTAAAAAAAGAACGAACAAAAAAATCATATGCATAACAAAGTTACATATATAACAACTTGATTTTCTGCGAACAGAGGGATAATTTGTTAGTATGAAAACAGAAGTCGTTTTATTTGGCCCACGACTATATAAAAACTTACCCACTTTCTGACGCGTCAAAGCAGGATGTCCGCGATTCAAGGGCATAAGGTTTCGCTCCAACTAATTGTCAGCAGACAGCAAGGACCGCACATCAAAGTCCTGTCTTGATGACAATATTCAAAGAGGCATTCATGTGAGGCCCAAGCAAGTCATGGAAGTCATTTTATATGTAATGTTCACAAATAAACTTACGCTTTCAGACCACCCCTATATAAATCAGCATCGGTCACGGGACACGGAGTGCATTAAAGGTCGTTCGCAACATTGCCTCCCTCCCGCCCGCTGTACCACAAAACACTGTACACCGCAAAAAATTGCCACGTGAGTGAGCATATAAATATGAAAAAAGAAAAGCAGTGCATACAGCCCTCCATTATCACACACCAATTCCCTTTTGACCTGGGACAGTCTTGGTCATAAAAATCTGCCGCCTACCATTAGTACTCATTGTTGGTCGTTTTTGTCATGGTCAGTTGTTTTCTGCATGGTTGGTTGTTTTTTGAAGCGTGGCAGAGCTCACAGACACACAAAATTAAGCAACACATTGTACATCTTGCAGTACTAAATTTAAATAATCTTACACATCAGGCACTAAAATTTTTAAAGTGCTAGAAAGTGTAGCTAGTACGGTGGACAGAGCGGCATGCAAAACAATGACTAAATTTAAAATTTGTGTCAAGAAAATGAGATGAGATACATATAAAATAGGATCATTGCTTAATTTATATGAGTTTGTAAAGAATATTGCCCTTCTATATCACATTCATGCATATGAGTACAAGTGACTTCATATGCAGACATGAATAAAAAAATATGTTAACAATTTGTTTAATCAGTTTAAAAATTTGCCCCGTTCTTATTTTTATTAGTGATCATTTCTAGTGAAAAAAATTATATAACCCGTTGGTATATATACAGACACGAATAAAAAAATATGTTACTATTTTTGTAAGATCAGTTTCACGGCAATAGCTTTCTTATATTTCTTGCCACTAACTTCGATGAAAAATATTTATATAAGCTGTTGGTCTTCTGACCATTTCAGGAAATTGACCATATTTGACCAAAAATATAAAATACCACCACCTGCACTTACTTAATTCCAATACCTGTAAAAATAAAAAATCATTGTGCAAAATTTTTTTCCCAAATGAATATCAGCAAACAAGAAACATGTTTGAAACCTTAAACCCCTCAAATTCAAAACAATAGCAGTCCACAAATCATCACAAGGCATGCCATTGCTACCATCTCACCCCCATGCTACATTCTCATCCCTGACATTCTTCTGGTGCTTTCCTGACAGTGCAGTCCTGATAGTGACATCCTGATGCTGCAGTCCTGACGGTGTCATCTAGATGCTGCTATCATTATGCTCCCTTCCTGCACTGTCTTCCTGATGGGCTAACCTGTGCTGCCATCCTGACGGTGCTGTCTTGTGCCACCGTCCTAACACTGCTGTCCTGATGTTCTCATCTTGTGCTGCCGTCCTGATGATGTCATCTTGATGATGTCATCCTGAAGCTGCTGTCCTGATGCTGCCATCCTGTCCTGCCATTCTGTCAATGTCACCCTGACACCACCGTCTTGATGCTGCCATTGTGACAATGCTGTCCTTTGCTGTGATCCTGATGGTGCCGTCTTGATGCTGCTGTCCTGATGCTACCATCTTGATGCGGCCCTCTCAGCAATGCTGTCTTGAAGCTGCTGTCTTGACGCTGCTATTCTCATCTGATGCTGCAGCCTTAAACTGCCGTCCTGATGTTGCCATCCCCAAACTTCAGTCGCTACACTGTTGTTCCCATGCTGCTGTCCTTAGCTGAAAACACAACAAAAATTAATTACCCTGACTATGTAAATAATAGTGCAATGGTGCTGATGCAAGTATGATTATTGTACCTGTGCCAATGGTAGTAAACATGACATGATTAATTTTAAATCCATGCACTCATCTCCACCAAGTTACTGTCAATATTTCTGAATCAAACTGATGATGTCATCCTGATGGTGCCGTCCTGGTGGTGCCATCCTAACAGTGCCATCCTGATGGTGACATCCTGATGCTGCATTCCTGACAGTGCCATCCAGGTGCTGACATCCTAACCCTGCTGTCCTGCACTGCCGTCCTGATGGCGCCAACCTGTGCTGCTGTCCTGACAGTACTGTCCTGTGCTGCCATCCAACGTTGCTGTCCTGATGCTGTCATCCTTCCCTGCCATCCTAATGATGTCATCTTGATGATGCCAACCTGAAGCTGCTGTCCTGATGCTGCCATCCTACACTGCCATGCACAAAGAAAATAAAACAGAGAGGCAGTGCTAAGATATTTGTAAGAAAACATCATTCACTGATGAGTTTGCAGTTATATTTTTGGGGAGCAAACACACAATCCTTGTTATTGCAGCCTGCAGACTGATTTATGCCCCACCACCACTGCCAGCTGCCTGGATCAAAGTGACAAAGCAGAGAAATGGTAAGATAATATCTTTTTTCATCAGTTTACAGTAATTTTGCTCACAATTTTCTTGCATCATATGAGTCATCAGAGACAATGAAAAGACCCAAGTTTTACTGAACAATCCAAAAGCAGGAAGCAAAACATAATGTTACAATGAACTAGGTAAAGTAATTAGGAAAAATCAACCCTTGTTATAATCTATCTTGCTGTCTTTCATGCCATCAATATCAATGAATCTGTATCACTTTTTGGGGAGTGTTTCAACCCATCCCTTTGTCTGCACACAAGATGAGCTTTCAATCTCATCCCAAAACTCCAAAATCTGTTCTGCAAACATAATCTTCATCATAACATTCCATTATATAAGCCATAACAATAATAACAAATTACTCCTTTTGTTTAGTTTCTAAATACTTTCATTCACTTTAATCTGCTGTAGAAGTGGCCACTATTGTCCTGATCATGAAGATAATTTTGATTTATGTCCAAAAGATGTGCCAACATTCTGGAGATGTCCACCCAACATGGTATGTCCAAAATTTTATGACGTTTAGCATGTTGCTGGTTTGTTTTGGGTATGATCAAGTTTTTTCATATCAGTGTTCAAGAAAATTCTTTTAGAGTGTGAGTAGTTGGGTTGCTTTGCTCCATTGCTGGGCCACTGTTTCAGTGGCAGCATTATCATTTCAACATTGCTACTGCAACATTATGATGACAGCATGGTAATGGCATTGTTTTAATGACAGTATTGTGAGCATTGCAATGGTTTTGTTGTGATGGCAGCATTATGATATCAGTGTTTTGATGACAGTACAGTAACTGCAGCATTGTGTGCCAGAATTGTGACTGTAACATTGGTTGTGTGACAATGCTGCAACAGTTGAATTGTGACAGCATGTTTGTGAGGGCAAAGGACTGGTGTTTTTGTTTTAACTCTTGTATTGCAGCATTTTTGCTGTCAAAATGACATGAACACAACCACAATTGCAAACTCAACTTCAATGCTACAGCAGTGGTAATGGCATTGTTTGTATGGTAATGATGCAGTATGTCAAAGCACTGGTGACATTGTAGCAAGTTTTTTGTAGTGGTATTCCAATTTCAAATAACATGCAAATAGGATTGATGAACTGCATCATCATGTCTCTCCAAGTGGAGCATTTCATGTTTTGAATGGAAGATGTTGTGCCCCAAACCTCAAAATTGGTAATACTGGAAAAGGTGCATGTTCTTTTTGTAGAACCGGGAAATTTGAGGATCCTACACTTCAACATCAATAAAAATTGGTAAAAATGAGAATGGTTAGTCCAGTTTTATCAATTGCTAATATATCGCTATGCCAATACTGTACTAATGAACAAGATAAAAAATTACCGTTCTGATTGGCGTTAAGAATATCCATATATATGCTCATGTTTTTGTGACCATTTGAGGAATGTGATCGATAGTGACCATAAATAACATTTACTGGGACTGAGAGGGGATAGGCTTTGACATAGCATGAATAATCTCTTTTTCTTAAGCCTTCTGCCAAAAACTGCCAGTCTAAACTCCTGTGGGCAATTCAACAATTGAAGCAGAGAGAGAGGAGGCAGCTAGAAGAAGGAGGGGAGCAATTAAGTGATAAGAATCATTTAAATTAAACAATAATTGTATTGTAATATTTTTTATACAGGGTCAAGAATATTAATATTATAGTTCCCTCTCTTTTCCACTCCCCTCATTTCATCTGTTTGATTGTTATGCACAGACTTTCAACATGGTTCCTGGCAGAAGGCAGCACAAGAGGTTCATCAAGCCACTTTATGGTTGACACAATGTATCCGTTTCCCCCCTCCGTTCTATTCAAAACAAGATCAGACATGTTCCTGGCCTCACAATGGCCTCTCCTTTGAGTGGAGAAGATCAAAGTCAGTCAATGGCGCATGCAATTGCGGAATGCAATGTCGATGTGCAATGAGGGAATAAGTGGGAACTGTTGATGCACAGGGGGCATCTGCCCTCAAGCATGAAATGAAAAGACCCCATGCACAAGCACAGAAATTAGGGGCTATACTAAAATTTAGCGCAACCTTATTAGCATATATGCAAGGTCATAACGATGGGCGATTTGGATTTTCTAGCACAAGAAAATTTCGTGCACTATCCATATATTTATAGCCCACTCCTTTAGCCCTTACGCTGACGAATGGTCCTACAGAAGAGCTACAGAAGGATATCAAAGGTAAAAGGCGCTTGTCAGAGAATCACACGAAAAAAATGTTATCAAGATCTGGCATCCCCAGAAAACAACCAAACATCATCCTCTATCACCTCATCACAATGCATCAATGAATGCTCATGGACACTACCTTGCCGAAGCAGCGCCGCCCCAACAGAACTATCGCCTTCTAAAACCATAAGAATCGCTTCCCCACAACATGCATCTCATGCAATCGATCTCTTTTTATTGTACTATATTCATGCTGTCTGCCAGGCTTTCGATCTCACGCACATCCCGTCTGACAAGTCGATCAACCTTGCGTGAAGCCTTCGTCGCGAACCATCAATCCTGGATGGCCAGGGATACTAATTTAAAAGGTTTGAAAGGCTTCACCACAGCGTTGAGTTCTTTTCACAGTCAACGATTTCGGCATAATGTCGCGTCAACGCGTTTGCGATTAATGGATCGTTATTCATCAAGTGTCAAGAGACACAAGAGGATAACTCAAACCAAAATGAGCACGCAAGATGAAAGCCCAGGCATATATCAACCAACCTTTGAAAAAGGAGACAAAGTTCAAGTAGAGGTTATATCCTTCGGTCCCCTCGGTGCCTCGGTCGATGTCATTGCGCACAACTCCCACGATCCCTCCGACTGCATTGCTACGGACGAACCTGCATTAGGCCGCGGTTTGATATTACAGCGGGAAATCAAGTACTTTCGGGAGAAGAGAGGTGGGGTGGACATTGTGAGGTATGAAACTTTGCCTGCGTATGTGGAACGAGTGAGGGAGGAGAAGTTTGAGGAGAATGGGGGAGTAGAAGTGCGTTTGGATATTAGCTTGCGTCCGATTGGCGGATTGGCGAAAGCATTGGAGCTTGGGGATCAAATATTGCAGAAATTAAAAGAGGAGAATGGAATTTTGAATATTGGAGACAAGAGTAGTCCAGAGGAAATCAATCATTACTTCCCAGGTGCGAGTAAAAACGCCTTCAAGAAAGCAGTGTCTAACCTTTACAAACAAGGATTCGTCAAGCCTGGTCCAGAATCGATATCACTGATGAAGAGATAGATTCAAAGCCAACTTATATTATGTTTTGTGGAGGTATCAACAGATAAATACAAACTTATAGACATCATAATCAGATTTGGGTTTACGTTTATTGTTTGCTAAGTTGTTATGACAATTTATACAAACTAATAGACTTCAAGACACAATCAACAACACGATATACTGCATTGACACTCTCGGCCAGTCCATTATACTCACCTTGTGGCTTGAAAAATAGTGAAACCTCAATGCTGCGAAAAACTCTTTGATCTCGAACCGTCCTTGCCTTGTGAAGCCTTTTTTGCCACTACATGCCTCATAACACAATCAGGGTCTTCACAGTAACCCAATTTCTCAAACATTGGACAAACTTCTGCATCCCAGCGCACCTTAACGTGACGAAACAAACATGCACTACCTTTAGAACACATGCCGTTTCTTTGGAAGAAGACACAAATTGGACGGGATGCTTCTGATGAAACATCGTGCCTCAGAGTGCACTTGGGATTGTTGCATGGTAAACCTCGGCGAAAGGTTGGGCAGATTGCTGTAGCAGATGGATGATCTGGTTTCACACGTACAAGACCCATGTTTCTTTTTCTAGCGGAGCGGCCACTGATAATGTGTTGCCGACCAGCAATTGATGCATCACCTCTTCCTCTCCCTGTATCACGATAGCAATAATCTGTAAACTTCTTGATGGTTGATTTCACTGAAGGATTCTGCTCACTTGACTTTTCTGATTCTGTTTTGAATTCCTCCCTGGGCAAGCCACAAGCTGATGGCTCTGTCGTCGGCAAAGTTGTGTTCAGACAAATTCTACGAGAACCTTTGAGCAAAGGGTCATAATGCGTGTTCGGAGGTTTCCTTTTTATTGCAATTCTTCCATCACCATAACTCTTTCTATTGTCTGTCGAGGACACTTGTTGTGTTGCAGACTCACGAGACCACGTTAACGATGATTTGTTGCGTGTCAAGAGCCGGTTACCATCAATTGTGTCTCCTGTGCTACTAGGATCGGAAACTTCTCCGACTTTGTTGTATTTTGATACCAACTCTGCTACATGGCCTTTATGCTCCATTCTCTCATTCGAAATCACGTGAAATTGGCCAGATTTCTGAATCTCTTTGTTGTTGTCGTGATTCTTTGACTCGAGATTGACCGAGTCGTCTTTTTGAAGAACTAGCTTATTCTTTCCCAATTTTTTTAGAGCAATTGAGTTAGAATGATTATTTGCTTCTCTGGTTTCACTTACAAAGTCCATTTTTGCATGATAAATCGCAGCAACAGGTTCTTCGTTAATGAACACCGAATTCTGTTTCGCGGTGATGTTACCAGTGCTCTCGAGATTGATTGATTCATCGTTATTGAGAACGAGTTTGTTCTTCCCTCTTTTTTCGAAATTCTTCGAGTTCAAAAGATTATTTCTTTCTGAGCTGTGGTCGATCGAGGATTCTATTGCAGCGTGGTCATTGGGGCCTGCAACCTCTGTGCGTTGAGTACCAGACAGAGTGGAACCAAGCTCCAAAGACAACCCGCTAGATTCCCCCAAATCACACGCGACGGAGGTTTCAAGCGGAGTGTTTCCCGAAGCTCTCACCCATTTATTCCCTACGATCTCTCCATGAGGTTTGGAAATGGCAGGCCTCGCAAACGAACTCGAAACAATTCTCCCTCGACCGCGTCCGTGTCCGGAGAAGAAACGACCTCGGTGCGAGGCTCGTTCGTGATACGTTCTGTTCTTGCCATTGGAGCTTCTGATTTGATGCGAGGAATTGGGCTGTGCCTCCGCGCGGTTGCTCTTGTCGCGAACGTAACGCATTGACGCCATGGTTTAGTGACTAGGTAGACATTATTACGATTCGTTGCAGCCTTGGCAAGTGCTGTAGGCTATTGTATGGTCTATACGAATAAAAATTCCATGATTGCCTCTTTGAAGTCAGCCTCTAAAAGAAAATCAGTCACGTACGATCATCATTGAGTGGTGTAATATCCTTTAGTACCATAGTCAGTTTTAGTCCCGTTTCATCCCGTTTCACAACCTCACCTATATAATCGAAGTCTACGTTACATATTTACCTGACACAAGTACCCTAGCCCAGCCCTAGCCCCCATTTTGTCCCCCGATTTTTATCAGATCACCTGAATGATCACCTATAGTACGATTTTGTACGATCACAAATATTGGGATACAGATTGTAAACAATCAACTCTCCTTCGTCGAGCAAGTTCCATTTTACAAAGGTATTCCAAATGCTCGACAACTCGCCCCCATGGTTATGTTTACACACCTGCATGCTGGGCCTCCTTGTCATAGCCGTCCAAGACCCAGCAGCTTCTTCCCTCAAGAAAGTTCCTACCCCTGCTTCATTCTTTTAACGATGCTTTACTGCCCATTATCATGTTGGAAGTCTCAGAATTGTCCTGTGTTCAGTTGTACGTAACAGTAATAGTCACTTTCGTTCGATTCGATTTTAAGATCAATGACTACTTCTAGGGTAAAAATCAAGACTGCCCATTATCATGTTGGAAGTCTCAGAATTGTCCTGTGTTCAGTTGTACGTA
>JALLPD010001927.1:0-11037 GCA_036940065.1 Cyclotella cf. meneghiniana | reverse complement strand
GGTGGGTGGATTACTGTATATGATTCCAGCAAACTTCTGGATTGATGGCTGAAGTCGATGCTGCCAACAGTTTTGGATTTGGATCGACTCCACACCACGACCCGGCTCAATTTGAGTGAGACTCGTTCATCTTGTTGGTCATGGCAACCAATTCCTCAAAGCAGGTGTATACCTCGTCCCAGAAATTTTTGGCTTTCTTGTCAGTAAAGTGCTTTGAGTTTGTTGACACCTTCATCAAGGCTTTCACAACAAGCAGGGACTCATCTTCACTATAAGAACCGGAACAACAGTGGTTGATGATAATCTTCTTCTTTTGTGACCTGTTATTTTTGGGAGGCTGCGTAGACTTGCCAGCTTTGCTGCTGCTGAACTTCTTGGATTCGGTTGCTCGCTTCTGGGCCTCAACCTCAACTAGGGTTTCCTGGTCAGATTTCAAAGTTGCTTCGCTCGCATCGTCAGCGCTCTCGAGGGCGTTCCCATCAGTTGAATGGAATAGATCGTCATCATCATCGTTGGATGACATGATATCTTTTCGAGATGGCAGAATTATATGTCAGAACAATGGTGTTGACATAGAAATGTTTGCTCTGGCCTGAAGATGAAAATCACAAAGATTCTGATTAATTCGGTGACATCATGCCAAAAGAATATGGCGGAAAAAAATGAGTGGCTATGACGAGAACCCCCAGGAGAAATGGTTAGGAGGATAAATAGCAATTATTCTGCAGGAGATTTTGAAAACCCCCTGTGGGTTATGTTTTTCAACCCAACGGAGTCAAGCCCCAGTCGCTGGCATGACCGCAGATGGATTCAATGTGGGTTATGAGCCCAAAAATGGCATACCACCCAAGATATAACCCAGTCGCTAGAGAATTGTCTTAGGCCATATATTTGCGCTTGGTAACCCAGCTCCCAGATTTTTGGCTATCCAAACATCTGGGAGCCATTCAGTATTTGTGCTCGTACCTCGTAGATCCCAGATTTTTTCAATCTTTGCTGCCAAACGGCCACTGATAGCTCAATTGGTAGAGCATCCATCTGAGTCATGGAGGGTATTGGTTCGGATCCCAGTCAAGCGAGCGCGCTAAAAGTAAAATATTGGAGCCTCCCAAAAATCAGGGTGAGACAGCTCTCCATTCACACAGAAATCTGGAAGGCCCCCAGATTTTTCTGAAACACATCAGACTGGAATATGTGTGAAAAATAAAAATCTGTGTAGGTAGTACAGGGAATCATGCTGGCTCACAAAAAATTGAGTGAAAAGCAAGATCTGTGCACAGATTTTGAGTGCAAATACAAACCCTTAGTTTGTTTTTGTTTAAATTTCATTCTCCCATCAAAGATGAGGGAAAAGGATGCAAGTCTTAAATCATTGATTTTAATACCAAAGATAGACTGGAATTTTGTGAGCAGATGAAATTCCGCAGTTAGGCCTTAAGCAGAATCTAAGCCAAACAGCTGCAATTTTGTAAAAGGATGACATTCTGTAAATCTGCATAGAAATAGTACTTATTCCTATGCAAGATCAAAAAGAGAAAATTTCAAAAAATCATCCTTTTGCAAAATTCCTGCCATTTGGCCGAAATTCTGAAAAAGATGAAATTATGCAAGTAATGCACTAATTTTGTATTTTAGGCTTTCCCCCCTTAACTTCATCATGATTAAAAAAAACTAGCTGCTGAAAATCAATCCCATTCAATTTTGCATACAGGAAGACACTAGGCAATGATCCTCTGTGATAGACATGCCCTTGGAATTTGCATTCATGCATTTTGCTAAAAAGACTAATTATCTTGTCTTTATTACCTGTGCAGTTGCATTTTTCCTCAATGATGGATCTCATTGTAGCCTTGCAATAAGCTGAATTGATTACATTTGATCTGATATTGAGTCAAGCAGCACATTACAAAATATGCTCCTTCATGCTGTTCAAGGCCACACACCTGAGAGAGGGCTTCTCCAGTACCAATTTAACTGTAGTACTGTCACACCCCCTTTTGTAACAAAAAATAAAATTCTCATCAATTATCATAGATTGCCAATAACCTTTTTCACAGCCATCACAGCAGGATTTGCACTAAATGCTACAAATTTATTGTTTTAAGAGCTATCAATTGGTATATGGGCTGAGGGGCCTACAATTGCTTCAAGCCACTAAAAATCTTGCATTAGTGTGGGTTTTCAAGAAAAAATACATTACACTCATGTCCACAAGTTAGACCATTTGCAGCTACCATTCCTATCTGATTACTATTTCTGTCCCAACTTTGCCAAAATGGTGACTGCGAACCCCACTTTGCTGCTCCATCCACAGTAAGAATTGGCTTGGGATACCAAAAAATGTTGAAAGACATTTGTAATTTTTTCTGTCGGATTCCTTTTTTGCTTGATTTGGTGAATGCTGCCATTTCACTTTTTCGGTCACCAAAAAATGCTGACTAAGATTTTTTGCATCTACAGAGATACATGTATGAGTTCCTCTGTATGGAAAAATGTCTCCGCTTGTCATCAACCACCAATCACACACTTGTCGTGCAATTTGATAGTACAACATGGCTTCTCAATGCTGACATTGGACCACTCATTGCTGACATCAGACCAGACAGCATCGTACATTGTGGTCGCAATGTATAGCAATTGCCATCATAAATCAAGCTATGCTCCCATCAGCACTGATGCAAATAATTCACCATGAGCCACCAGGACTCATGGACACAAGCAATGATGACACTAGCACTCTTTTGTCTGACAAACACATTACTCCACATATCTCAACCAACTTGGAACTCCTCTCTTCCTCCCTTTAGTTGCTCAAATCGCTCTAGCAATTATGACAAGGTTTCTCCTGTACATCCTCTTCAACGTTCACATGACAATGGTGACGAGGCAGAAGTTCCTACTTCTACTCATCGATCTCCATCTAGCAGCTTGGAATTCAATGGGAGAGATGAGGGGGACGAGTCATAAAAGGGATAGGCTGAGGCTGCATTCAGTATGGAACCCTACAGGTCTAATGATGAAGGTGATGTTCCCCTTGCAACTATTATGCAACAAATCAAAAAGAATCATAAGAAGGGTACACCACTGACAAAGTCAATGTCAATGGCATCAAAAACAGTGAGTATTGTTTGATTGACAATTTCATTTAAATGAAAGATTATTGTATCTGTTTTGCTTTTTATCCAACTGTTTTCAACCTTTGAATACGTGCAGAGAGGATTTTGCTGCATACAAGAAGAACTTCTTATCCTTGCGGAGCTATATGACTGTTTCAGATGATCAAACTACTGGTACCAATCAGAAAGCTTCTGCTTTTTGGACAAGAATACATATCATGCACAACAAAAATGGACACAAGGCAAACAAGAAGAGAGAGTGACTCAGATTGGAAGAATCTCCCTGATGATTGACCAAAGGGATCTCTCAAGATTCAATGGTATACTAGACTCCAGCCAGCAATCCAGAAGTTTGTTGGTATTGTTGACAAGCACCTTCCTGCATCAAGACATCTCAAGTCTCAATGATGATAAGGACATGGATTTATGCTTGAAGTTGATGAGACTATTGTTTTCACAGCATGCAACAGTGGATTGCATAAGAACCTTTCTCCTTACACAAAAGCTCAATTCTTGTTCAGAATCATCCTAAGTTTGCATCAGTACTTAAGACAGTGAGAAGTCTGGTTCCAAGAAAAAAGGATTTAGAACAAATGCGGTGAGTAAATCTGGTAAAATGCTTATCACTGAATATTCACAAGAACAACCCAGTGCTGCACTAGTCAGCAGCCAACATCCCATGGGAAGAGATAGTGCCAAGAAAATAAAGGCAGCAGAGTTTGCTGTTGACAAGGTGGCACAAGGTATTGTCAAGGCTATAGCCCCTAATACACCTCAGCCTGTCAAAAATCTTGCAATGAAGACTCTAGAAGGTGGCATCTCAAAGGCCAATGATACTATGTAGACCATGGCAAATCATTATGTCATGTCCATGGCTCTTCAGGATGTCAGAGAGTATTATTTTGCAGAGGCATTTGATCTAATCAATGTGCAAGCAAAGAACAAAGACACTGTCTTGAGGTAGAGAATGAGGAGCTTTCACTTTGCATGAGAAATATAGAAAAAGTGAAGAATAGATGGAAGTGGATGCAAAAAGCCATGCTGTATCTACTGGCAACCATGAGGTAGATAATGAGGAAGAGAAAAATAATCAGGAGGAAATTATGGTGGAGGATAAAGAGGACAGTGATAGTCATGAGATTAGTTTGAAGTGCAGTTACCCTGATTGTGTATTTGCAAGCATATCTACCAGTCCACCACTGGTTGTATGCCAAGGAACATGTGGAAGGAAAGGTACTTTCCCCATGCATGCAATGCATATTGGTTAGAGAGTAAAGGGATAGATGCAGAGCTTTGCAAATTGTCTTTTCAATGTGTTTGCTCTGAGTATGCTGATTTTTAAGTTTAAAATTATTGAATTGTTATCAAATCTGAAAACAACATTACACCAAAGCTTTATCTCAAAATATTTTGCTTTAAAAAATCAATATGTCATAATTTTCTGCCATCTCTTCCCAGTTGAGGGTTCCATCATCCCCTAGATCTTGTTTGAAGATGTGCTTCTTCACAGCATCCTGTAATCTTAATGATGTCTCTACAGAGCATAGGTTTTTCCAGAGCTCTTGTGCAATTTTGTATTTAGAATACTTTCTCTCACACATGTGGTAAAAAAATCTCCAACTATTGCCTGATCACAAATACTAGCACTGGTATCAATGGAACCTTCCCCATCAGAACAATTTAAGTCACTCTGCAAGTTTGCCAGTCCATAAAATCCTCACTTTCCACTTCATATGAACTGATTCTTTCCTTTACCATCATGATGTGTATAACTATTGTTGCAGTGACAAGATTAAAAATGTCTTCATGTTTTTGCAGCAATGTTCTGGTACCAACAGAGAAAACCTTTTCCAGATACCAAATGCTCTCTTGATTGTTTTTTTCAAACCTTCATGCTTAGGAGCAAAAATGCCATCAAGAGCTGTGGTAGGATCAGTGATTGTTGAGAGGAATTGTTATAGTGATGGATATATTCCATCAACCAGATAATACAGATGATCAAACTTTTGTCCATCAATCTCAAAAGAAAAATCAAGTTTATCATGGCTTCCATGAAGCATTGATTTGGACAAAGGAGATCTTTCCTAAATGTTATTGTCATTCAATGTACCTGCACAATCAATCCATCATGCCAAATCCATAAATTATGACCAGCAACTGCTTCAAGTCCAATTGTTGGGTATCCTTCCTTGCCTTCAAACTTTCCTTTCCAAGCTACAAGACATGCAACCCAGTGAATCTTTGTCACATCAAGGCAACCTAGTCAGCCATCAATACCATAGACAGTCTTGTGAAGGGACAATATTTCTCTCAGATCTTTCTTGAAGGAAGATCTTAAGTAGTTCTCTGAAATTGCAGGACACTTGACATTGCCTTGAAACAATTTTACAAAACACAATCTTGCAGTGCTCTCACACATGTGATGACAAACTTTGACTGAAAATGAGATTCCATAGCAAATCAGTTTCATTACTATTAGAAGCTTGACAACCCCATCGATCAATAACTTCCCACAGCAATAAATGTTCACAGTCCAGAAAGAGTTCTAATTGGAAAGATTGCAACGCATGGTCTCAATCATGGGTTTTTGATGCAAAATGTTTGTTCAAACTCTTCATTGTCAAACCTTGGGGAAAGACTGTACCAATCTGACTGAACACATTTGGATGCATGCAATCTAGTATACTCAGTCATTTGTCATTTCTTCTTAGGCACAGAACTTGCAAAATCTTTGTTATCATGTATGTAACCAATATCATATCTGTTGATCGACTCATTCACAATGTCCTCTATAACATCTCTTGGTGGTATCATTAATGGAGGATGCTCACATGCATCTGTTGTTACAATGGCACCCAAAATTCAAACGTGAGAAAGAACATTGTAGAATGCAGACAGTAATTCTATTGTAATTGATTTGTTGCTTTTTGACATGATTGTGATACAGGAACCTTCAAATGTTTGGAACCAAGGAATACACAATGTTCTGTCTGTAGTGAAAGACAATGCAATGTGGATAATAGATTAATTGACTGTGGTGTTGATGGAGGTGAAATGATGGGTGATACAAGTTGTTGGGTGGATGTGAGTGGTGTATTTTTGTTTGATAGCTCCATGTGGAATAATATCTCCTTATTTTAGTAACCTCTTATTTTGCAAATTGGAAAAATGACAACCATGGCTGTATGTCAGTTATTGGTAGCCACCCACAATTTTGGCAATTGTATACTCACATAGTTGCCAAAAAATATAGCAATCAATAAAATAGAACCTATGGCTGCACATGGTCTTACAAAGTCTATATCTTCATCATCTCTGGAATCAATTGCAAGAACACCTCACTCCTAACATGACCAGGAGTGAGGAAGAGCTTAAGGCCCATGTAAAGAGGGTTGCAATGGTCAAAACAGATGCAACTCTCTGTGTCTCAGAGGCTTTCATGAGCGGGCTGTGACAGGAACCAACAAAGTTTGAGGCTTGCAATTAGATTTTAACCACCCCTGGAAGTTACTAAACTTCCACCCCTGGAAGTTTCTAAACTTATCATCAATAACAGTGTAAATGTTGAATCAAAATACCACAAGATGCCTTTCAAATGGATGATTAACAATTAGTTTCTATATTCATTATATTAAAAGTTGAACAAATTCATAAATAGTTGTTGCATATTTCTACCATCTTGCAGTTTTAAATTGGGGGAAGCAATTTGACAGGTAATATTCTTTTAGCCACACAAAAGAAGGTTGTTGGAACACAAATCAAGGAACTGCAAAAGAAGAAGGAGTCTGCGGGAAAGATTCCTGGTGTTGAGAGGAAATTGAGATTGATGCAAGCAAAAGCATTTCAAACTCAAAGCGTCATGAAGCATCGGCAGACAAGAAAGAGAAAGGTACATATGTCATTAATGAAATGTCACAGGAGGAAAGAGTAGAGTTGAGAAAGAAGCTGGAAGAAATGGATTAATTGGAGGAGGAGGAGGACTCACCTTTAATTTTTGTGATGCCTAATTTGGGATGCAAAAAGTCACCATAATCAAAGCCTGATGAGCTGCCCACTCACAACAACACAGGAATCAACAGCGATGAATGCATCTATGAAGCGATGATGTAAATGAATAAATTGGTGAATAATCAATATGAAAATAATTTCATGTGCATGCAATTCCCATCTTCCCTGCTTCCAGTCATGATGGCTGTCATGTAATAAAATTTACATGTTAGAAATGGTGCAATTTTGCATGAAATGAAACAAATCTGAAAAAAAACAGCAGCAGGATGGTTGCATGGGGTATATTGGCAAGGGCAATCATGGCAGGCATGGTGTTACAATGGCATTTTCCCTGGAAGAGGCAATGCCATTGCAGCAGATGAAATTGTCATTTTTTTTGCTACATAGAATCTGGTATGTTCTCATGCATAAAGCAACATAACACAACAGTACAACAGTTAAACTGGTATCTGCAGAGTACAAAGCTCCACCAAGTCCAGCGACAGGGTAAAAAGTAAACTTATGAACATATGTAAATGTGGGAGAACAGAAATATATGCAATATATTGTAGTGGAATAAGAACACGTATTATTTAAATACTGCATGTATAAGTGTTGCCACATCAGAAGTTCACCTCATTCTACACTACACCATAACCGCTAATTAGCTAAATTCCAGCTAATTAGGGGTCCACATGAGAAGATGAATCACTTTAAATACTTGAATCTTTAGTCAGATAAATAGCCCATGTTGTTCCTTATGATTGGTACTACAACCTCTATTTCTGTGGTGGCTGTCATAATACCATTTTCTCACAAGAAACTTATCCATGGGAATGGTACCCTGAGATTTTTTGCTGATGAGAACTCTGAATTTTTTATGTACTTTAATTTGGCATCAATTTTTTATGTAGAAATAGTACATAGGTCTACATCACTCTTCTACCAAAGCCCACAAAACATCAACCATAGCAAGAAAGAAAAGTGGAATTGCAGCAGAGAGCTCTGCCACTGCATGTCTCTTGTATCCAAAGACACTACCAGAGGAAAAGTATGTGATGGCCAACTGGGCAAGGTACATTGTCATGCCTTCATCATTGGGAATGCCAACCACAAAGTCCGGCATGTGTTCCAGATGTGTTATGAGGTTTGTATCCCTGATGTTGATAACCACAATAAATTTTGCATCATCTGTATGAATTTCAAAGTAACAAGATTGTCTAAGTGCTGTTTGAAGACAAAGTCAAACAGAAAATTGCCCTGTAAGAGATGACACAGATGTGAATGATAGGGGCTTCCACATTGAAGAAATCAATGTTGTATGAAACATAAATCACAGGGCTACTGCAGAAGACATTGCAGTACTTCATGCACAAGGAATTGAAGTTGATATGAAGGTGCAGCCCCCAAAAAATTTGCACCACACACTGTAATGAGACCTGAGCTGGGGCAGTGGGAAGATCTTGGACATGTCCCCAAAAGGCTCATACAAATGCAACAAATGAGAAAGGGAAGTTATTTTGAAAACCTGGACACAAATTGGGAATATAGATGAGCTTTCCATGTTCCATTTTTGCTTTCCTGAGGAATATGTTATCAATGTGTTGATTCCCACTACAATCAGACAAATCAAGGGTGATATGCTTATCCTCAGTGAGTATTAATTTGTATGGGGATACCACTTTTTCATGACATGTTTCTATGGCATTTCTTATTTCTGCCTCTGGTGGTGTAAACAACCAATTGACATGTTTGAACCACACTGTTTTGTCTCAATGACTTCATCAGCTACAAATGCTTCATTGCAATAACAGAAGCTATGAGGTTTATCAAAAAGGAACTTCCTCATGGTTTTCTAGAGGCATATATAAAGAAGCGGATCAGATATTGGCCAACACATGTTCCCAGATTGCAGATGGAAATGGAATTTTTTGATAAAGAGCTTGGCCACAGAAAAACATATGTTCAGTCAATTAAAAATCAGATATTTCTGGTTCATTGTCACAAAGGCAATAGGTATGTATGCAAGATTATGAGAACCCATGAACTGATGTTACCTGTTGATGATCATGTGACTTACAGGTATGTGAATGGAGAATGGAAAAACTTCAAATACTGTGAACCTATGTCACACCACAACCACTCTTAACATTGGGTAGGTGATGTCAATAATTGCAGACATGATCCCATTGGTTTAAAAGATGTTTTGGCAACATAATGGTGGCCACATAGACAATTCTCATAAATTTGTTCCATTCCTGAAGTGAATGCATTGAGTGCCAAGGCATGGGGTAGAAATGAGCTTGCAGAGGCTGGGTTGACTTTTAGAAGGAAACTTGCAGAGCAGATGCTTCCTAATACAATTTATACCCTAGGGGTTTGTCTCATTCTCCCATAAGGTCTTGTTGTATGCAGAGGAGGTCTGATCTGGTTGAACACAAGTTGGAGAAGAAGCCAGTGTACACAGGAAAGTATGATTCTACCACTACATCATGGAGGAAGGTTAACACAAAATACTTGAAGTTGAATTACCAATACTGTCCTAAGGATGTGCACATATATTGCAGAAATATAAACAGATTATTCTCTGTGGGGATTGCTTTGGAAGGCACATGGTCATGATGGAAGGCACATTGTAGGTGACATCTAATTTGTGGTCAAGTTTTTGTGTGTGATCAGGACTTGTGGTAGTGTAACAATAAAATTATGTTGATGATGATTATCATAGTTTTGACATTGCATGTCTTTTGTATACCAATTAGTGATATCTATGCTTATTTTGGAAGCTTTCAAAGTCAAGAGAACATCTGCAAAAGTGCATCCTACAATGACCACGTATTAGTGGTTTTGGGTGGGGTAATATCCAAGAGGTCACAACAATTAATTTCATGGAATGACTAAAATGTAATATGTAAATTCAAGTCATTAAGTACTGGGTAATTCTGGATTTTAGTAAAACAATGCCAGGTATTTACATGTTATTACCAAACACATGACCCACAAATTTATAACACAAGTAGAAATGCAGTGAGGATGGCACTATTTTTGCAGTTTTCATCGGAAAAAGAAAGGACTAATTCAAAAAATGCTTCTGTTATTCTTTTCTCTAATCTTTAGAGAATGGGAAAGGTGAACAGATTTTTAAATTTGACAAAACTTGGTTAAGTTATGAATCACACAAGTCTACAAAAGCCCCATATGGTATGTCATAAAAAATTTGAGACAGATGCTATCAGTTGAAGTGCTTGTTTGTAGGTAGAAGTAGGCCTAAAACTGGTAAAATTGTCATAATCTGTTGCAAACTGCACATGGAACATGAATATAGAGACCAGGATGGAAGATGTAGAGGGCCAAAAATGACAATGAATGTGTCTAGACCAAACACAGGAGAGGGGCTACATCCACTAGGCCTTTAGGTATCAGAGGTACAATGGTGGTAAACACAAAATTACCAGTGTATGTTTGTCTCCTTGTCTAAAATAGCATTACAGAGAGTTGTCTAATGATCTGGAGACTCATCCACCTCATATGATGTAGAGAATGATCCATCCCATTCTGTGGGCAGAATAACCATGTGGCGCCTTGGTCCTAGGTTTCATGCAGCTGTCTGCTATATAAATGTACACACAAGTTACTGTTTAGGGGCAGGAGGGACACATCTGTTGCATGGAGTGTAAATAAATCCCTAAAATAATGGGCTTAGGACTACTGCTAGGGTAGTCTGTGCCCCCTTGCTTACTATGATACTTGGTTTCAGCTCGTTGTTGCTGGCAATGAGGGAGTGGTGGGTGGGAAAATGCTTTGAAATGCTTACCGGTAGAAGGCATAATTTCCATTGAGGCATTTTGGCAATGCAATTGAATAATCAGAAAACGAGAGCACTGCTAACATTTTGTTCATTAGATTGTTCATAACAGCGCCGTTATAAACTTTC
>JALLPD010001926.1:0-11047 GCA_036940065.1 Cyclotella cf. meneghiniana | reverse complement strand
GGGTGGGATTGCCAAATTTTTCATGTGGGAAAAATGCACAAGAGAGGTCCTTATCAAGAAGACAATTGGCTTCAAGATAACGTTATCAAGAAGACATTTGTCAGTATAAAGCGATTTTGGGGAAAAAGTGAAAAACGTGACTTCTGGACAATTGTCAGCTACTTAAGGGTAGTCCGTTTCTAATTGTCCGCATGTTAACCCCCAAATGTTCGTAAGAGGGTTAAGAGATTAATTTTCGTGATGATGTGATGATTGGACGAGACTTTATACATCATGTTGGCCGTGCCAAATAATTCCCAGTTTTTGCCCATTCCCAGTTTTTGCCCATCCCCAGTTTTTGCCCATCCCCAGTTTTTTCCCATTCCCAGTTTTTGCCCGCTGTAGCGCAACCCTTTTTTGACCAGTGTATCAGTAATGGTACAATACCACGCTGGAAGACCACCTTCACACCCTTACGCACACCTGCTGTAGGTGGTTTCATGCTTCTACGGCGGATCTCATATCAAATATTTCTTTATGTCATTGCGAAACGATGCAAGAACAGTGCAAGAACCTGCAAGAACTCTATTGTACAAACCTAGCGAGACAGCTTCCGCTCGATCATGAGAACTCCCTATTGAACATGAACGTAGCTGATTGATTAGCAGTATGGTTTCTGATGTTCCACAAGCAAACCCCCTGACAGAGAAACCGCCAATACAATAAACAACCATGATCTTCTTCGGCTTAGGAATCCTCCTCCTCTCTCTCACCGCCTCATCCGCCGCCACCGCCGCCCCACGGGCTCATCAACTGGACGAAACCTACACTTTCTCCCAATACCTCACCCACTTCTCCAAATCCTACCCGAATTCCCAGGAATACTCACGTCGCTCTGCAATATTTTATTCCAATCTCGAAACGATATTGAAACATAACGAAGGAAGGATCAATGAATTTGGAAAGGTTGTCAAGGGATATGTCATGGGCGTGAATCGATTTACGGATTTGGAGGTGCATGAGCTGCCTATGGGGTACAGCCAGGCTCATCGGGCTTGGATAGACAGGGATGGAGGATTTTTGAAAGCTTCTGTGAGGAGGCTTGGAGAGAAGCATGTTTATTCGGTTAGTTTGTTTCGTTTCGTTGGCCGACTTATTGCCACTTCTATCGATAATTCCAATGATTCCATTTTGTATATTCACCGTTCTTTATTCACCTCCATGCTTGCAGGAACCGCCTGAATTCGAAATGGAAGAAGTGTCTGATCTCCCCGACTCCGTCGATTGGTCCGACAAAATTAATCCTGCTCCCAACCAAGGCGAATGTGGAGCCTGTTGGGCATTCGTCGCGACTGCCTGCATAGAGAGTCAGTTGGCAATTGTTACTGGAGAGGACCCGGTGAAATTAAGTGAAACCAATATGTTGGAGTGTGCTCCAAATCCACAACACTGTGGAGGTGAGAAACTCAGAAGGCGATCTAATTGAATTTTTTTGTTCTTAGTCTGACTGATACTGCCTATGGTACCGGTAAAGGAACTGGAAAATGTAAAGGAAGCACCCCGGAACTAGGTTTTAATTACATCGCCGATCTTACTGCCAAAAAACAGGGTGGAATGTATCTACTTGATGATCTACCATACACTCCTTTTGAGAAGGGTTGCGAGGGTCTCACAGATAATTTAACGCCCGTCGTTGGGGTAGATGGCTGGACCTCTCTTCCCAGTAACGATTACAAGTCTACAATGAATGCTGTGGCCAAAGTGTGTAGTGCGACGAACTTATGCTCGTTAAATTTTCATCCTGCTTTCTCGAGCAGTCTCATCATTTCAGGTCTCATTGTGTGTACGTTTATCAGGTTGGTCCAGTGGCCCTGGCCGTCGCTGCCGGCGAATGGTATTATTACGAATCTGGAGTCTTCTCGTCCAATCAGTCTGTCGTCAATCACGGCGTCCTCCTAGCCGGTTACGGCGTCGACGAAAATACAAATGAAAAATATTATCTCATCCGTAACTCTTGGGGTGAAGATTTTGGAGAAAATGGGTACATCCGTGTCAAACGAACAGACGATGATAGCACAAACTGCATGGTGAATAACGATCCACTTATAGGGATTGCTTGTGCTTTGGATGAAAACGGCGAAAGTTTAAATGTGCAGCCTGTGACGGTGTGTGGCGATAGCGCAGTCCTGTTTGATGTATCATATCCGGTGGGAACTCATAAGTTGTAACCTCTCAGAAGGGGTGAATGTTGAACTACAGTTGTATATTTGATTTGCTTATTTAGTTTATTGGTCGTGCAAGCACATGCCTCTTTTATTCCGTAACTTTTTCTCAAAGTATTTCATCTCAATTTCATCTCAACGCTATGTTCAGGCTTTTTCCAAAATGCATGCAACGTCCTGTTGGGATGACCGCGAAAAATTGCTCCGAATGGTTCTCGATTTTTTTTAATAGCTTGATTGAGCTGCTATTTTTGCACGAAGACATCGATTTGCTCGTTATGTACGTTTTATTGACAACGAATACTGATTTATCTACTCATTCAAGAGCACCAGCCTTGAGCACATCAATCATTGTGTAAACTCTGCCATCGTTCCCCTCGTGAACCTTACTCATCAAAAACTTGACTGCATCCGCTGTTCCCTCGGCATAGACCGTTCTACCGCTGACATTGTGCTTCAATTGAAACTGCACACTTCCATCTGGACTTGTTAAGGTATATGTGTGAAACGCATGCCCTTTAAGTGCATCTTGCGGCACACCGAAAGCCAAAGACGACTCATCATCGCGCAACATTTCGATATCCTTCTCCATATCAAAACCATCATCACTCAACTTCTTCAATGACCCAATCACCGCCTTGGCAGTCCCCGAAGTATCCGCCTTGGTCTTTTGATGACTCTCGGTAACTTCCAATTTGTACCCAGCAAACGCCGAGGGGAACTTAGTGGCCAAATCCTCCAATCCCGCTTGCATCGCCACGATTTGCTTTCCCATGTTGGGTGCAATCACTGCAAATGCCTTTCTTGTTTCCATATCCTTCATCAATTGATCGCGGTCCCCTCCAGTCGTGCCCATGACAAATGGCAATTTGTTCTCCGCGTAAAAAACGGCATTGGAATTCACAGCGGATGGATGAGTATAATCGATCACACATAGATTACTTTCACCAACTGCCTCTCTCAACCCGGCGAGGGAGGAGACAATTTCTTCACGTCCGTCGTCTGTGGCAGGGATCAGGCGTACGTTGGCTGAGTTATCCGAGACAGAATCATACACTGTGATGGTGGCGGGTTCGATCTCGGGACCGGTCATGGCCACGGGAGAGAGGGAGAGGCCTTTGCGTAGACAGGCTTCGGCGGCGGCAGTCGCCATTGGGCCCGGCATGCCATTTACCATGACGCGGATGGCGGAGAAGTCGACAGAATCTGTGGACATTTGGAGGTAGGTTGTTGATTTGGCCAATGAGGGACTGAAACATTGTGAGGGATGGAAGACGAATCCGTTGGTGGTGTGCAACACGGCGATGGAGCCAAGAAAGGTTAAAGAGGAGGAAATCATGCTGATCATTGTCATCAAGGCATTTATAGTATTGTTCCGATTTATGTGAAGAGGGGAGTTCGGGTCATCCCTAGAAGATGGGATGTGATGGATGCTGGAAATGAGGGCTTGATGCACAAAGAGATGGATCTTTTGCCCACGTTTAGTGGATATGCCAACACAATAACATGATCGATTAGCACGGTGAGAGAATCGTGTGGATACAAAAATGTTTTGATGGTTCTCGGCCATCATCATCATCCAATATCGTCTTAACATATTACGGATTCCTTTGTCTCTCCACTACGGTATCTTTTCCTCTATCGGCTGAACTTTGAATGCGATCTTTTTGTGGTGGTATTTTGTAGGATATTTTTTGCTTGGTTGTGTGGTGTGGGAGGGTGTGTGGGCATGAGTTTGCTCATTTTTCGCCAATACATCAATATGAAGTTCATCGCCCCAACTCTCCTCGCCGGCACCGCCGCAGCCTTCTCTCCCTCAACTCACTCCCCCCACCATACTCTCTGTCTTACTCGATTGAATGCCCGAAAGCCTTTCATTTCTGGAAATTGGAAGCTCAACCCTCAAACCAAGGAGGAGGCGTTGTCGCTTGGAAAAGAAATTGCTGCATCCATAACGGAAGACACACCGGATGTCGATGTGGCATTGTTTGTCCCTTACGTATTTATCGAATCGACAATGGGAGTGGTGGGAGACAAGCTTAGTGTTGGCGCAGAGGTGAGAACAGGAACGATTCATTGTCAGTGATGCGAGCAAACATAACAGGTCATGTTTTTGTGAACCAACAATTTGCTTAACGTGATCTCCATAGGGCGTATGCCCAGAATTAAAAGGTGCCTACACAGGAGCAATCTCCACCTCAATGCTCAAATCCATCGGTGTTCAGTGGGCACTCGCAGGACACTCCGAACGTCGTGTCATCTACGGCGAAACAGACGACTACATCAACGCTCAATGCCGCAAACTCATTGAGCAGGGCATGTCCGTCATGCTTTGTATTGGAGAGTCGCTTGCGGAATTTGAGCAGGACTTGGCTAGTTCGGTTTGTGCTGTGCAATTAAAGAAGGGATTGAAGGGAATTAGTGCGGAGGATATGTCACGTGTTGCCATTGCTTACGAACCAGGTCAGTGGGTAATTTGAGGATTTACATTCGGACTTTTTATTCAAAGTGATGTTTCTCAAGTCCCCGAAATGTCTCTGCCTCCTACCCTAACTAGTTTGGGCGATCGGTACGGGCAGAGGTCAGTACACACAAAATAATTGGAGAGTTCATTGTTTAAATTATGTGTTTGAACAATCATAATTCACTTCCCGAAATTTCTCTCCGTCCAGTTGCCACACCCGAAATCGCACAGAAAGTCCACGCCCAATGCCGAGCTATCCTTGCGGACATGTACGATACCGAAACTGCCAATAAGGTACGCATTTTGTATGGTGGGAGTGTTACACCCGAGAGTGTGGATGAGCTGATGAACCAACCGGATATCGATGGAGCACTTGTTGGAGGTGCTAGTTTGGACAGTGCAAAGTTTGGTCGTATTATTAACTTCAAACCAGTGTAACTTAGAAGTCCCTGGATGATAGAAATTTATGTGTTTATGCTTTAAGTAGTATGGTATTGTAACAGAGACCACCCCTTCTATGTCACATAGAGGTAGGTTCATGACGGGCCTGCACATTACACTGTCATTCGTCAGAAACCCCAGTATGTGTACATGTCTGTGATGATGTACGTATTCTACCTAGCAATGCTCTAGCTACGTACCCATGTACAATAGTCCCCTAAGTGGTTCCACAAGTAGTTGAGAGCCATTCAAAACTTAGAGGTGAGAGCTTCTTTCACATAACTCCATCACCCTTCCATCACCCCACAAGTACTAGTTGCCAGTCACAACATCATGAAGACCAACATCCACATACAAGCTCCTTGCGGCAATCCCGAAGCTTGGATGTATCCATCAACATTCAGCAATTGATCATCATTAACACGAAAACATTCGCGGGTACTGCATTCCATCGCATAAAAAACACAAACTCACCAACACATCAAAATGGAAATCCAAGAACGATCCTCGGGCAAAATCTACTCTCTCTCGTCCGCCGCCACCCTCCCCGAATGGCTCTCCGACCGTTCCAAGCGCAACCTCTCCAAGCGCGACTCGGCCTATCGCCACCGCATCACGCTGCTCCAAGACCTTGAAATGCCCGTGTCTAGTTCCAAGATACGTCAATCGCCGGATGGACGGTATCTCGTCGTGGGTGGCACGTACGCTCCACGCATCCGATGCTACGAATTGCAAGAAATGAGCATGAAGTTCGAACGATACTTGGACAGCGAGGTGGTGGATCTATTGGTGCTGGGCGAAGACTACGGAAAGTTGGCTATATTGGGCAATGATCGATCGGTTTCGTTCCATGCTCCGTATGGATTTCATGCCTCGATTCGTTTGCCCACGTTTGGTAGGGCGATGGCTTATGAGAAGAGCACTTGTGATTTGTTGGTGGTCAGCTCGGGAAAGAGAGGCGGGGATGTGGATGTGGCGGGTCGATCGACGGGACAGGTTTATAGGTTTAACCTTGATGAGGGGAGGTTTTCTCAGACGTTGTCGTATGATTCAGCTTTGAGAACAAAGTCTTTTGAGGAGGGTAGGACGTTGCAGTTGGGAGGAAGTTGTATTGCTGTTTCTCCGACTCACTCGTTGACTGCAATCGGAGCAGAAGATGGCACTGTTCGCTTCTGGGACAATCGTGTACCTGTTGGGTCAAGTCATGATGATGTGCATTTGACGCCATTCCTGAATTTAGATGTTGCCTCGGCTACTGCAGGATTTGGATTTTTTGATGATTCTACAAACATTGGATTCTCTGGTGAAGTCACATCTATTTGTTTTAATTCTTCCGGTGTGCACATGTGCGCCGGAACGAAGGGTGGGAACGTAGCTCTCTATGATATGCGTTCGAGTAAACCCCTTTTCATCAAAGAACACCAGTATGGATTGCCTATTCATACGGTGCAATTTCATGACGGATCGGGGGCTGTGCTGAGCAGCGATGCCAAGTTAGTCAAAATATGGAACGCAAAGGGATCAGCATCTTCTGGGATGCAGAGGACAGATGATTGGAATGAGGGTCCAGCCATCGGTAAGGGCATCAACTCGGACGGAGTCGGCGGAGCTATCGGTAGTATTGTTGCCAACGTTGAAGGTACTGCAGACTTCACTCATTTTCTAGTCGCTGGAGATTCCTCGGACACGTCTGGACATAATAGTGGCCTTCTTCTATGCACTGGGGAACAGTCCAAAGTGCAATCTTTCTACTGCCCCATGCTTGGACCTGCTCCCAAGTGGTGTTCTTTCTTGGACAACATTACCGAAGAGCTTGAAGAAAAAGATGGTGCTCTTGATAAAAGTGCTGGTGCCAGTGACGGCATAGTCCAGACCGAAACAATCTACGAAGACTATAAGTTCCTTACTCGTACGGAGATCGATCAACTTGGCATTCAAAATCTAGTTGGGACTCCCTTATTGCGAGGATACATGCATGGATTCTTCATTCACGTCGGTCTATATAATCGCATTCGCGCAGTAGCCAAACCCTTTGAGTACAGTGAATATCGCACTCAGAAAATCAAGCAGCGAATGGAAGAAAAGCGCGCATCGCGAATCGCTCCCAAGACCAACCCAAATGAGAAAAAAATATCCGCCAAAGTCAACCCTGAATTAGCAGAGCGACTTCAAAACAAAGCGTCTGATCGTACCAAGGCTGGGAAGGTGGCGAAAGCATTGGTGGAAGACGACCGCTTTGGTTCATTGTTCAGTAATCCTGACTTTGAGATTGATGAAGAAGCAGAGGACTTCAAACTACGCAATCCAAGTGGTGTGGCTGCAACAAAAGTGAGGAACGATCGTGACATGGATAGTGATCAAGACGATGGCGATCTGAGTGATGAAGGAGAAGATAGCGAATCAAATGTAATGCAAGATGAGGAAGATTGGGGACATGATAGTGAACAAGATGATGTGGACTACAGCTCCGAAAGCGAAGAAGAAGATGGGTTTAGAGGGGGAAAGGTAAGAAAGTGGCATGGTCATAACACAAATAGTAGTCGTGGCATGACTCAACCTCTTATTGTTCACTGCATTTATGAACTAGGTCCGAGGTGAAGCATATGAGTCCATTAAGAGCAAGCCTCGAACGCAAAGCAAACAGAATGGCAGCAAGGGTAAGCAGAGCAAAACGAAATCAAAGCATAAGATGTATGACGATTCGGAACATGCAGTAGACATAGGACTTGGCAGAGTCTCTGCAGAAGAAGAAGCAGCAAAAAGGAAAAAAGAACTTTCTCTATCAATGGCTGAGCGTTTGCAATTACGATCAGAGGAATCGAAGTTCATGGGGGAAACAAAACGGTTGAAAGTAAGAGGACAGGGGACAGTGAAGGAAGTGACTTTTATTCCAAAATCATCCCTTAAGAAAAAGGAGGAGGAAGCTATAAAACAAGTAAAAGATGATAGAACGGGGCGGTCGAGAAGAGGGATCAAAGAGCTAGGTTTTAGAACTCCATTTAAACATCATAAAAAATAAAACCTCTCTTAACATCTTCTCAATAATCTGTTTTAATCCTGCAACACCGAGTTCTAACTGGGAAGTATCACAAAGGTCAGAAGCTTTTATCTGACTTCTTTGTTTGTTTGATCATTTTGATTTGTACCATATGTTGGATATTAGAAAAGCCATAGAGGAAACCATCAATAAATATCTCCTTGAATTGTCTCAGTTGTGGTGTTCTTATGCAATAACATATATTACCATGCCCATGTCACATCCTAGTCTGGGTAAGGATAAGGGTAACATTAATGTAAAATTCTGTTGCGACCATATCATCATGGTTGTTGCATCATCTTTGTGCACTGAGTGAATCAGAACTCCACACTTCCAGGGCATCACCAGTGCATGAATATATCGTAAATTTTTCATTAATGTTGATGTTACTACATCACCATCTTGTTTTCCTTTCAATGAAAAAACTGGTTCAACTGTGTCATGTTGATATGGCACTATTATAACAGCTTTAACACTGACTTAACACCTCCCTCTTTTTCTTCCATCACCAAAGTTGTAAGTAAGCTCGACAACAGCATGATCAAAGATCCAGCATTTCACTGGTATCTCAGGTGGATTGAGTAAATCTGGTCAATCAAAAAAAGGATTAAAGATCCTCTGAGCCAACTGCCCATCATCAAAATCAAATGGCCAGGAAGAACCAGGATATTTTGTAAATAGAGAAACTATAAAAAAGATATAAGCAAAATGTTATCTCCAATTGCTCAGACATTCATCAAAATTGCATAGAAAATACTAAAAAGACTCCAACTCATAGCAAGACACAGTACAAGATAGAATTGACTTTGACGCATTGACTGGACTTTGAAGCATAATGGACATGGTGTATTATTCCTACGTACAAATCTACATGTTTCAACAAAAAATTGATGGACACGAAGTGTCACATAGTCTGTCTATACTTCAATACATAGTACACAGAAATAACTAGTTATAGACCGTGAAAACTGCCTTTGGAGTCTAAAACATCAATTATTTTTTGGCGCGAGTAATTATTGTTTACATGACACATCACGACAATAATTATTTAGCATTGCAGACTATGGGACAAAACATAAAAATACGAAGTTAAATGCAAGACATGCAGATGCTGTTGTTTGCTTTGCTTTTTGTTATTGTATTGTACACTACAAAAGCGAACAACACAGCTATTGTTTTGTGTGTGAGAACTGTGCGTGCTGGCTGATATTTTGTGCATTCTGAGGTCTGTCATTATCTGACATTTTTATCCCAAAGAAAATGTACCATGTTCTATGGGATAGACTTTGATGCTTAATGCCCATTTTTGGGTTGAACTGCATTGCCATTGCAGCTGCCTTTGTTCCATTCTGAGGACTTGTCGAGCTGGACGTAAGCCCTTGAAATAGTCCCAAAGGGTTGTGCAATGTTGGGCAGGACTCAGGAAGTGAATATTAAGTCAGCACCAGCGGCCAAAGATATCTGACATATAGTGCGTCAAAGTGAAATCTGACTTGTACCTGTATGATATGCAACATACCTCAGAAGAATATGTACTCCCAAGCACATTTAACATACAAAGGTCTAGTTATAACTGAAATATTTAATAATATTGTTTCACTAATTCAAGTAAATCATACTATATGTCATTCATTTCAATCAGAGGTCCAGGATGATGACATGGTAGGTCTAAACTCACATCCAAGAGAAAGTGGTACTATGTAACTATTGACACCCACATTATTTCACTGTCTAAGAATGTGTGATTGACTTTTAAATTGAGAGGCCCCCAACCACCCTCCTAATGGCCTCTCCCATGCCCAGTTGTAAGCAAAACAAACAAACAACTACAATCTATATACTTTGTGTCTCCTGTCTTCTGCCATCAGCTTCAATATTTGACCAACTGACTTCCCCTCACCATACACAAGATAAATTTGATCAATTGCAGTATCAGATGCATACCCCTTTGAAATCAATAAAGTTACAGCATTACAAAAATCCGTTTACCTACAGTAACTGAGCTTGTTTGTCCTCCTCTCATGATAAGTGAAATCCTTTGCAGCCTTTGCATCTTTTAGACCAAATTCACACTCCTTCCACACTGTATACAAGTCCTTTGGATATTTTGATAGCTTGACACTACTACAAATCATGCTCATTGCTTGTACTTCCTCATTCAAGGTTCCATGTGATCCACAAGTCACAACTCCACCACTCCCTCTCTGCTGTGAAGAAAAACAAACAACAGGTTGGATTGCAATCCTCCAAACATTAGTATTAATATTTTGAAGGTAGGGTTGCTGATGCCCAAACAAACTTATTATCTCCTGATGGAGATCTTCCAACCTCTGTTGAAGTTTGAATTGATGGGAAAACAATGCCTCAGTTTCAAGTGATGACTTACCGGCCCAGAATTCCTCGGACCCTGCACTTGCGGCTGGCAATGCCTCTTGGCCTGGAACAGGGGCATCTCCATCTTCTGCAGCAGTGACGTAGGCCACGGATGCTACGGGCTGAAACAGCTGATTGGGTCTGGCAATCAAACCCTGGACCCACAAAAAGATCATTCTGGAAGGTAGGGGAATCAAACCCTTGACCCACATAATAGATCGTGTGCAAGGCCATGGTTTCAAACCCCAGACTGACCAAAACTGGACGATGGCCAGATCGTTCGAAAAATGATGCATCCGTTCAAAAAGATATGTTCCTTGCAAAACACATTGTGTATGAGGTACCACATCATGTACCAATTTATGTACATTTTTACAGGCTGAATCAGCCGGCAATAATACGTATGTAGAATACATACCAAAACATGCCCATCATGCCCATTTACATGATAAATGCATGATAACTGTGTTTTGTCTCCAAATCATTTTTATAGACAATTAAGCTCATAAAACCAATTTGGCAACAACCCAC
>JALLPD010001924.1:0-11039 GCA_036940065.1 Cyclotella cf. meneghiniana | reverse complement strand
GTGCCTTGGTGTGGTTGTGGTGCTTGAAGACCATGTTGCAGTGGCCACAGGTCCATATCTCTTTCCCTGTGGAATCATGAGATCTGACAATCTTTCCTGGCTCCAAAACAGTCTTGATGGTCCGGCCAATCCATGGGGCAACACTCTGATCAAAGCAGTTGATGGGCACAGCCATGGTGGTTGCAACATCACTCTCTTCAACAGAAGAGAGTTCGGTGTTTCAAAGATCATCCATCTGCATGCAAAATTTTTTGGCAACAAAACAGGACTTGTAAGTGGAGTGGGATAATGTGTTGCAAAACTCATCCATCTACATGAAATTTTTACCTACAAAAGAATGGTGCATGTAAGAGGGATGATAATCATAAAAATACAATCTGAGCATGGCAAAACTCACCCATCTGCATGCAAAACGTCACCTGCAAAAGAACAGGATGTGTAAGAGGGGGGATAATAATATCAATATGAGCAACAGACATAAACTGTCAACTGCTATGGCAGCGGCAGCAACACTCTCTTTAACAAAGAGAGTTTGGTGTTGTAAAACTCACCCATCTGAATGCAAACTTCACCTTCAAAAGAACAGGATGTGTAAGAGGGGGGATAATAATATCAATACTAGCATACAGACATAAACCGTCAACTGCAATGGCAGCAGCAGTGACACTCTCTTCAACAGAAGAGAGTTTAGTGCTGCAAAACTCACCCATCTCCATGCAAAACTTCACCTGCAAAAGAACAAGATGTGTAAGAAGGGGAGGGGGATGATAATATTAATACAAGCAGACAGACATAAACCGTCCACTGCTATGGTGACAGCAGTGAGACTCTCTTCAATAGAAGAGAGTTCAGTGTTGCAAAACTCACACATCTTTGTGCAAAACTTCACTTTCAAAAGAACAGGTTGTGTAAGAGGGTGGTGGTATCATAATATTAATACAAGCAGATGGACATCAACAGTCAACTGTTATGGCAGTGGCAGTTAGACTCTCTTCAACAGAAGAGAGTTACACATGGCAAGAATCACCCATCTATCTGCAGAATTTCACTAGTAAGAAAACAGATGTGGAAGAGGGGCAGGACAACAAGAAATTAAAACAAACAGATGGGCCGGCACTAGTGATGCAATGATGATATTTGTCAATAGAGGTCCTGCAACAGAACTGCAAAGATTGCTGTTCTTGTCAATGATGGCTGTTGTCATTGATGATGTCAACTGGTGATATTGATGAAAAGGTCTGTGCTGATGTCAGTTGAATATATGACAACATATAAAGTTACTGAATCCAAACCAACTGATTACTGGGCTAGAGTGAAAGGTTACTGAATCTAACTTTACATGCTCTTGTCTATTTACTTTCCAAAATAAAGTAATATCAAAGAGGTCAGGGCGCCACCATTACTGCCCGAGCGACAATAATTTCCTGAGTAAGCCTTAATTACTCAGTAACTTGACAGTAAGTTGCAACTTAGATTTCTTACAAAGATGCTGATGTGCTCATCTTCACGTCAGCTAAATTCCCTAACAAATTATCATTATACATTCTCAAAATTGGTTTGCTAACCAGTTTTTTACAAAGTTAATACCACTGCTAAGCTGTTTTCTCCTTTAAATCTTCTTTGAGTTTCTTGCAGCCATGTCTGCATCAATGGGTCACAGCACTGACATTGCCTTGGCACATCAGAGTGCTTTCCACAAAGTTTTCTTCCACTTTTCTCCTGGAATTCACACCCAAGCTTCTTGCTCAACACCGAGGGACCTATTTTGATCCTCACCAGCAGAGTAAACTCTAGCACTCACAGTTAGTCTCAACAAGTTACCTCTTTTTCTACCTGCTCATCTTGCTTGTGTGGTAAGTTAGGCATTAGTTTTTTGGGTTGGATGGAGAAGGATGGCAAAATATCTCACTTGTCTTTGATTGTCTCCTCACCCTTATGTCAGTTGTGAAAGATTCAGTTTGCAATGTTGCATGTATCGATGATAAGAAGCATGCATGTACACTTAGTATGGATTTCTTACCTGCATACAGACCTTGATTGTTTTTGATCTGGGATACTACTATGTGTCATGTGTCATCCTGTTTATAGCCTTTAAGAACCAATGCCAAGTCAAAATACAGGGATGTGAAAGGTGGTCATCACAAAACACCTCACTTGCAGACAACTGCTTAACAGTTGCAGGGAAGAACATTCCCAGGGTAAGCCTTCACCAATGAACAAATCACACTGGCCACTGGTGAGTTTTGTAACTGCATTTGTAGCCTTGGAAGAGACTACTCCACCCAGACATACCAAAATCATGATTACAACAAAGCCAAAATTTTTCTTGGGGAACACACTGAAAGCCTATCCAAGATCAACACTTTCATTATGAGCTCTCAAGTCTTCTCATCTCATCTAGCCAAAATTTATCATGCAAGTTTCTGCAGGATTCTTGGTGATATCTTACATTGTGATCGAAACCTGAAGTTTCTGACTAAACCCATCATATTTCTTATTGCACAAGTGTTTTCCATTCATGTTTTCTGCATCCATGCAAGGTTACTTTAAAATGGGTTGTCATTCACATAGAGAACTTAAATGCTTGTTTCTGCAGATGATAGACCCACTTATTTTTCAATGCACTTATCCACAACATCAGGTGAAGAGAATCTCCATCTCATAATCTCATGTCATTGGGCTATGACACTTCTTTATCAACACCAAGAACCTTGGCTAAGCTATGTGAGCTGGGATGATGCCATCAATGCAATCCAAAAATTATCACAGCAACAGGGATGGTACCCAGTTGTACCTTTGCCCCAAAACATTGCAAGCAAAAAGGTAAAGGAATCTCTAGCAACGGACAACAAATGTCAGCTCTCCACAGAAATAGATTCTAAACATTCACCCTGTCAAGTGACTTTAACACTCAACAGCCCACCATCTCATCATCTTGGGAGGACAGAGATGGCACACTGATCTGGTCTAATGACTGCCTCATGCCAGTCCTCAATGGAAAAGACCCCAAAGTAATGGCCAGAAACAGAATTTTAATGCTGATCAAAATTGTAAGAAAAACTGTCTTTCTAGCATGGAATCTAGAACTTGTCTCTCCAGCACTGCTCAAAACTAAGTTTATTAAGAGTCAAAAATTAAGTTGACCCCAAGTTACATGTAACAGATCTATGGTTACTGTTACAAAACATACATTGCTTTTTCCCTTCATACAAAAAATTATCACTTCATAGTTTTTTACAGCTTGCCAAGAGGGAACCACTGTTGCATATGTTGTTCACCTGAAATCTCTCTGAAGCAGCATGTCTCATGAAACCCCAACCCATGGGCTAACATTGCTTGCTTCTTACATACATAACTTTTGCCTATCCAAGGGCTCTCAAATCTGCAAAAAGACCACCCCATGTATGAAATTCATCAACAGCAGATGTGGAATATCTCTGACACTTTTACAAGACTAGGATAACATGATTATAATCCACACTTGGCACATGTAGCTGCAAACTTTTAAGAAAATCTTTGTTCCCTCCAGTAAAAGAAGGACAGTCACTGGGTCAAACCACAATATCATTTTGATGACAGTTACTTTGCAACTCATCAATTTTTTTACCCAGCAAATGGTGAATGATTCAGGATACAGCCAAATTTCTATTTCAAATGACACTTGTTTCAGTCCAATCAAACCAAAATTGACTTATTTACAGTCTTCAACATAAGAGCTATCTATGCTACAGAACTTACCCCTTTCCTCTGTTACAGAGGGCTCCAGTACACAATCTACAAGCCCTTGTAACTAACATCGGTTTAAATTGGAAACAAACCATCCCATCCAAAAGAACTCCCCTCCCTCCAAACAAGATTTGGGAAACAATGTTTTGCACACTCCTTTCACTAAGAGAAAAGCTTTGAGTCAGTCCTCCTTCTCATCATCAAATCAGGGGACTCAAACCCATTGGGCACACTTGGCATTACTTTACTACTGGCACATTTCTTGCATGCACATCTTGCATGAGCAGTGTATATCTTCAGACTATAGTTTCATAGGTCTACGTGACTATAACTTAGATTGGGCATCCCAAGCAATGATCAACAGAAGTAAATCATATGTCATCCTAGCTTGCCTGCTCTACTTCAATGTAATGACACCCCCTGCTATTGTGCTACATGATAACAACTACACAGGTGCTTCCAGAACTACACACATGGGTGATTATAACACTAGAGCATTACAAAGTCAATTCAGATTTAATCAACAAATATCTACTTGTCATCACTCAACCCTTATTCAAAGTGACAAATCAACTGCAAATGGAGTAGTCAACAATGAGGTCCAACCCAAAGCTACAAAAGCAATTGATATGAGATTTTATTGGCTCAATGATAGGGAAGCACACAAACAATTCAATATTTACTGGAGGTCCAGAAGATTAAACAGATTGGTGGCCTCCATGGTAGCCTCTCTTCTTCTGATGGCTACAAACAAAAAACCTCTACTCCCTAGATATCACTCAATTAAATTGGCCTTGACTTTTTCTAACAATAATAATAATTCCACCAACAATGGCTCATGACATCCCATCAGTCTGCAAACTCACTACCCATTGAATCCATTTAAGAGCTGGCAAACTAAAAGGATTGGAATGCATTTCAATCAGAGTTAAACTCCTCCTTGAAGCATCCATGAAGGGCGAGTGTGATGTGAGGATCATCCAAGCTCAATGACTCCTCCCGAAAGATCATGAGCCCACCCAAAGACCAAGGGCAGCTTTTCATCTTACAAGCTCCCATAATGTTCCAAAATACATATGCCATATGCTCCTCAACCTATGGTTGTTTAGTTTCATCCAGATCTTGCCCATCCAAGGGCTCTCAAATCTGCCAAAAGGCACTCCTTGTATGAATTTCATCAACAGCAGATGTAGAATATTTCTGTTACTCTTATAAGACTATAGGACAACACGTTAATAATCCACACTCTGCACATGTAGGTGAGATTTTTTTAAGAAAAACTTCGTTCCTTCCAGATAAAGGATGGTCACTGGGTCAAACCACATTATCATTTTTATGACAGTTACTTTGCAACTCATCAAGTTTCTTACACAGCAAATGGTGAATGATTCAGGATAAAGCCAAATTCCTGTTTCAAATGACACTTGTTTCAGTCCAATTGAACCAAAATTGACTCCTTCTGAAAGATCATGAGCCCACCCAAATTTTCAAGGACAGCTTTTCATCTCACAAGCTCCCACAATGTTCTATAATACATATGCCATATGCTCCTCAACCTATGGTTGTTTAGATTCATCCAGAGCATGCCCATCCAAGGGCTCTCAAATCTTCTAAAAGACCACTCCATGTATGAATTTCATCAACAGCAGATGTGGAATATTTCTGATATTCTTATAAGACTATAGGATGACATGTTAATTATCCACACTCTGCACTTGTAGGTGATAACTTTTAAGAGAAACTTTGCTCCTTCCAGTAAAAGATGGGTGATCACTGAGTCAAACCACATAATCATTTTTATGACAGTTACTTTGCAACTCATCAAATTTTTTTCACAGCAAATGGTAAATGATTCAGGATAAAGCCAAATTTCTGTTTCAAATGACACTTGTTTCAATCCAATCGGACCAAAATTTACTTACTTACAGTCTTCAACATCAACACAAGAATTATCCATGCTACACACCTTTCCCCTTACCTCCTGCTACAGAGGGCTCAAGTTCACCATCTACGCAAGCCCTTGCATCTCATTAAATTTTACATAGCAAACGGTGAATGATTCAGCATACAGCCAAATTTCTATTTCAAGTGACACTTGTTTCAGTCCAATCAAACCAAAATCGACTTTCTTACAGTCTTCAACATAAGAGCTATCCATGTTACAGAACTTAGCCCTTTCTCTGCTACAGAGGGCTCCAGTACACCATCTACAAGCCCTTGTAACTGACATCAGTTTAGATTGGAGATAAACCATCCCATCCAAAAGACCTCCCCTCCGAACAAGATTAGGGAAACCAAGTTTTTGCACACTCCTTTCACTAAGAGGAAAGCTTTGAGTCAGTCCTCCTTCTCATCATCAAATCAGGGCATTTAAACCCGTTGGGTACAATTGGCATTACTTTACTACTGGCACATTTCTTGCATGCACATCTTGCATGAGCAGTGTATATCTTCAGACTATAATTTCACATGGTTACATGACTACAACTTAGATTGGACACCCCAAGCAATGATCAACAGGAGCAAATCATATGCCTTCCTAGTGTGCCTGCAATACTTCAATGCAAGACACCCCCTGTTATTAGTGCTATCTAGATAACAACTACGTAGGTGCTTCCAGAACTACACACATGGGCGATTAAAACACTTAAGCATAACAAAGTGCATACAGATTTAATCAACCAATATGATGCACTTGTCATCACTATGGGCTGCCCAAACTATTCTTTTGGAAGCACACATTGGGTGTTAATATGCTTTACACTTTTGTCAACAGGGTATCCATTCATCAATAGAACAGAAAATTTACCAAGTCATGTCAACAATGAACAAAGAGGAACATAGCAAATGTGTTGTTACTTACTTAGCCTTACTGTCATTTCACCTTGCACCCTGCATCTTCTCAACACCCCACATATTCTTGAGAAACCTGTTTGTTAAAGATCAAATGCCTTACACCAATACAAATGTACGTCCATTCTGATGAACAAGATGATGTCCACACCATTTGGTTCAAAAATTGCCTGCACCTTTGGCAATGTTTCTCAAGATATATTAGTCCAAGCATACAGTTTGCATATCACTTCATAAGACATAGTCCTGCATGCTAATGACATCAAGTCAGCCTTTTGTCAGATTAAACACCATCCAGATATCATGGGAGCATTCTTGTATATATTATAGCTGACTCATTTGTTTCTCCAGTGTAGGTAAACATTTGGCTCAGACTTTGCCCATCAAACTGGGAGGTTATTCAACAGACGTGGAATGAGCTGGCAGAAGCCTTCTTCACAGACAACACTTTGGTAACAAAACACTGCTATTGCTTAAACAAACTTCAGTGGTGTGGCTTGCTGCACACCATCTCTAGCACCACCTTTTCAGTTGTATGGCAGATTCTATCAATATTGGACAGAGTCTTGAAGAGTCTTGATGCCCAAGGCTTCACAGCCCCAACATCACATCATGTCTTTTTGATGACGATAGACATCTTTGATGCAGATCATGTCAAACAAGCCATAGCAGCAAGCATGGTTGCCATCTTCATCCTCCTGGTACAATCTGACCTGGACTAGCAACAAGACCCAACATAACAAGAAAAACTCAATGAGAGGATCATTTCCTGGTTCAACAAAGTAATAGGGCTAATCATAATACAGGGAAACATGACAGTATCTCAAACTTCAATCCTTCCCATATCATGCTTCTAAAGACAGGTTCTACATCAAAAATTATTCTCTGCTCAGGAAGCAGCAGAACTAGCAGGTAAACTATGTCATGCCAGCATAGGACCCCATGGTCATAGGGGCACATGTTAACATCTTGCTGACCTCTGCTCTTTGATTGGCCCAGTCATATCTCATCAACTCCAGCAAATCATTGTGCTGGAACATTGCAGAACTCAATCCAAGGAGCTTGGCATGATGATGGTACAAGATGCACCTGATAAAAGTAGCCTGATCCATACATTGCTGCAACAAGGTTTATTACATCAATAGTACACTCAAAGAAGAGCTACACCTAATTGAACAAGGCCTGTCAGATGTTAATATTCCATAAGCTTGCCCTATTGCACATCTTATCCAATGCACCTTTGTATTGCCCCTATTTAGCCCTTAATGCAGCAGGAGGCTTCTCCTATGATTGCAACTTCTGATTGTATCTTGAAGACCACAAGAAGTAAGGCTTCAGACCATATGAATCCTCACTTCAAAACCACCCCCTCCTCATCAGCATCAACATGCTGAAATATGCAGCAGGCATTTTACCATTCTTGGTTTCTATCACCATTTCTTTACTAACAAAGAATCTATACCTGACCCTCATCCTACATTTCACCTCCGCTGTGACAACACCCAAGACAAACCATGTCAAAAGAAGGGCTGTAAAACAGCTGCCATTGAATGCACTCTCAGTCACATAGAGGCAATCCTCATGATTGGAAATCCTGTTGGCTATACAATGGGTTGCATCTTGACCACTGAAAATGATGTGGCTGATGGTATCATCAAATAACATTTTCACAGTATAGAATTCCAAAGAATCATTGTCTTGTCATTATTTTAGATCATATAAAAATAATCCTTCATCATATCTTTAACAAGTTATTATTGTTGTCGGGGTTTTTGCTGTCTGTGTCCACAAGAATATACAATTTGCCTGGAAATCACTATAGTTTCAGGATCAATCTGCTATTTACCAATCAGTTTCATGAAGTATGAAGGACATGGCTTGTTAGGAAACCATTCTTTGTTTTCTTGTCCAACAATGTGCTATAAAATCACAGAATACATTGGAAAATTGTCTCAAGTTTGTTGATGCACAGCTTGATGACAAATATAAGAAACTGAACAAATGGATTGATGACATTTGGACTGTTGCAAGGACACACAGTGGAAGGCAAGGCAGGTAGCCATGCTGCCTCACTAGGAGTCTGCTCCCTTGTCAACACATGAGAGCTCCTGTGTTTGCATAGCTCCACTGGGTCAACTGTCAGTGGAACTTTGGGTTGTTTCACTCCCTCCATGATAACTGTATGCACAGTCCAAAACTGGCCTTCAATTTTTCCCAGCTCTATCTGTTGCACTGGCCATGACTAAGGCTTTTCTTCCAAGTCAACTGCATGACTTCTTACATCTCCTTGCACAGCATAACAAGTTGTCTTATATCTGCCAACCACACTCTTAGGGATACCTCTTTGGTTACTATGTAACACACTTCAGGAGAGAATGACTTTCTTAACAGCTTCTTCCCATTGATATTTACGTGCATCCACCATGTCACACTACAAACACGGGGGATAGCGACTAATGCTCAACGTGCTGTTGGGATAGGGTCCTTGATGATAGATGATAGCTCTAACCTTCCTCCCCTATCTCTCTAGTAAGCACTACTGTCTGATTGTCTTGACCATATCTTGACCAGGTTGGAAAAATAGCATATGAAGAATGTCATGAACATGTCTTGACCACAATTGGCCCCTGGCACTATCTGAAATCATCATGAATTTTGGTCAAGATGTGCTTTCTGGAATTCAAGAAATAGTTAATTTTCAAAATTGAAATCTGTAATCTTGGTCAAGACATTGTCAAGACATGGTCCAGAAAAAACACGGAAGGTATAAATATGATCAAAAAATGTCTCGACCATGTCTCCACCATATCTTGACCATGTCTCGACCATGTCTCAACCATGTCTTGACCATGTCTCGACCATGTCTCCACCATGTCTCTACCATGTCTCAACCATGTCTCAAACATGCCTGAACCATGTCTCGACAATGTCTTGACCATGTCTCAACCATATCTCAACCACATCTCAACCATGTCTTGACCATGTCTCCACCAGGTCTTGACCATGTGTCAATCATGTCTCAACCATGTCTCAACCATGTCTCAACAATGTCTCAACCATGTCTCAACCATGTCTCAATCATGTCACAACTAAGTCTAGACCATGACTAGACCATGCCTCTACCAAGCCTCAATCATGCCTTGACAATGCCTCAACACATCCTCAACCAAGTCTCAACAATGACTTGACCATGCCTCAACGATGTCTTGACAATGCCTCAACCATGTCTCAACCATGCCTCGACAATGCCTCAGCCATACCTCGGTCATACCTCAGCCAGGCATCCACCATGCCTAAGCCATGCCTTCACCATGCCTCCACCATGCCTCCACCATGCCTCAACCATGCCTCGACAATGCCTCGACAATGCCTTGACAATGCCTCCACCATGCCTTGACCATGCCTCAACCATGCCTTGGCCATGCCTCAACCATGCCTCTACGATATCTCAACCATGCCTAGACCATGCCTTGACCATGCCTCGACCATGCCTCGACCATGCCTCAACCATGCCTCAACCATGCCTTGACCGTAAATTGAACATGCCTCAACTGTTTCAAAAGCATGTCTAAAGCATGCCTCAACTGTGCCTCGACCATGCCTCAACCTTGCCTTGACCATGCCTCCCTCATGACTCAACCATGCCTTGACCATGCCTCGGCCATGCCTCGGCCATGCCTCGGCCATGCCTCGGCCATGCCTCGGCCATGCCTCAACCATGCCTTGACCATGCCTCAACCATGCCTCAACCATGCCTCAACCATGACTCAAACATGCCTCGGCCATGCCTCGACCATGCCTCAGCAATGCCTCAGCAATGCCTCAGCAATGCCTCAGCAATGCCTCAGCAATCCTCAGCAATGCCTCAGCAGTGCCTCAACAATGCCTCAGCAATGCCGGGACCATGCCCTGACCATGTGTCAACAATGCCTCCACCATACCTTGATCATCCCTCAACCATGCCTTGACCATGCCTCAACCATGTCTCAAACATGCCTGAACCATTTCAAAACCATGCCTTGGCCATGCCTTGACCATGCCTCAACCATGCCTTGTCCATGCCTCGTCCATGCCTTGACCATGCCTCGACCATGCCTCAGCCTCAATCATACCTCCACCATGCCTTGCCCATGCCTCGCCCATGCCTCAATCATGCCTCCACAATGCCTCCACAATGCCTTGGCCATGCCTCGGCCATGCCTCTGCCATGCCTTGGCCATGCCGGGACCATGCCTTAACCATGCCTCAACCATGCCTCAACCATGTCCTGACCATGCCATGACCATGCCTTGACCATGCCTCCACCATGCCTCAACCATGCCTTGTCCATGCCTCGACCATGTCTCAACCATGCCTCAAAATGCCTCGACCAAGCCACGACCATGCCTCGACCATGCCTCGACCATGCCTTGACCATGCCTCGACCATGCCTCGACCATGTCTCGACCATGCCTCAACCA
>JALLPD010001923.1:0-11065 GCA_036940065.1 Cyclotella cf. meneghiniana | reverse complement strand
CTCAAAAAGGTACCTCTCTTGATGGGGGTCCCTTCATTGTGGAGCATTGGCTGTAAGGAATGTCGGTGGTACTTGTTGAAGGTTGTGCAGAGGAGGTGATGTCTTTGGAGGCATCATCGAAGGCTGCGCCATCACCAGAGGCACCATCGTCATAGGTGTCATTGTTGGAGGCACCATCTTCTGAGATGCCATTGCCGGAGGCACCATTGTAAGCTGCACCATTTCTGGTGGCCCCATCATAGGCGGCGCCATCATAGGCGGCACCATCATAGGCAGCACTATCATGGCAGCACCATTGAAGGCAGCGCCATTAGAGGCAGTGCCATCAAAGGCGGTGCCATCAAAGGCGGAGCCATTGTAGGCAGTGCCAGGCCACACTGTTGTCAGGGGCAACATCATAGGCAGCACCATTGATGGGGGCCCGATTGTGGGTTGCACAGGGGCAGGGACATGAGAATGAGGGAGAGTGGACACAGATTTGGCAATTGCAAAGATGGAGATTTGGGCAGTATTAGTTGCAGTTGTGGGTGGCAATCCGTCAAGTGCTGTATCATGGTGGTTTTGGGCAGTATGGCATTGGTGCATGTGAGCCTGTGTGTCCGTGATTGACACACAGGCTTTGCCCTTAAAGTACTCAAGAATAGGTAGATTTTTTGGTGTCACAGACAGATGCTGCTTCTTATTTTGTATGCCAAATTTTGGTAGATAAAATTACTCTCAGCACTACCTAAATAGCTGCATACTTAAGTATTTAATAAGAATTTTGTATGGGGTATCAAAAAAATGGATGTAGCGGTACTGGGGGAACCTTTACCAAGAAATAAAAATACTACCTTGGTAGCATTTTGAAAATAATGTGATCATATCTGATTCGGGAGCTACCCTCAGAACTACCAATATTTACCCAATGTATGTAGAAAACGCCTGAAATAAAAACAAGTAAAATCTATGAGATTAAAAGGTCGAATAAAAATTTAAAATAGCTAGAGAGACAATAAAATTTCGCTGAAATTTTATCTCTAGATGAAGCTTGTGATGAATCAAACTAGTAGAAAGGCAGCAACACACAGTGCTCATATATTATCAATTAAATAGATTAGGGTCTGTTTTATGTTTACTTTGATTGATATGATAAAATTAAGTACAACTTAAAAATTCACTGAACAATAAACAAGGCAAAAATGAGTCATCACACCACTCTTTTTGAGAATGAGAACTGGATGTGGAAAAAGAGAGCCATACAAAAATCCATATAAATCCAGAAAAGACACCCCACCCTGAAGTGCAGATCCCACCCCCAAGTGCAGAAATCATTGTGACAAGGTTTGTTGTGTCATTTGTCCCCCTCCTTTACAGACCAGTGAGAAATGAGAAAGGAAAAACTTGAGGTGAAAGTTTACGTTTTGGAAACAATAAAAATGGTTAAAAGAAAAAGGCCAGGTAAAACCTACCAGCCCATGACAAGGAGAGGAAACAGATGTGTGAGCCAATTTTTTTAATCATGAAAGGGAGGAGGGGGGATAAGCACACAAAGACAAACCTTCCATTTATTTTTAGTGTCCAGTCAAAAAGTACGTCTTTTCATGAGAGTACCTTCATGGTGGAGTGTTGGTTGCAGCAGGAGTAACAGCTGCACTTGTTGGAGGGGGTGCGTAAGCAACACTGTCTTTGGATGCACATTTGATTGCTGTGCTGTTATTGGCGGTGCCGTTTTAGGTGGTGCCATAGTAGACAGCACCATCGTATGTGGCACTGTTGTAGGCGGCACCATCGAAGGCAACACCATTGAAGGCAACATCATCAAAGGCGGTACCATCGAAGGCAGCACTATCAAAGGCAGCACCATCAAAGGCGGTACCATCATATGCAGTGCCAGGCTACAAAATTGTTGGTCATGACATTGTAGGCAGTGCCATTGACAGGCGAGCAACCATGGGTTGCACAGGGGAGGGGTACAAGAATTAGGGAAGTGGCCACAGATTAGTTGACGGCAAAGACAGTGGTTGGGGCAGTGTTAGTTGCAGTTGTGGGTGGTCATCTGTCAACTGCTGTATTATGGTGGTTTCAGGCTGTATGGGAGTGGTGCATGAGCCATTGTGTCCGTGATTGACACATAGGCTTTGCCCTTAAAGTACTCAAGAATAGGTAGATTTTTTGGTGTCACAGACAGATGCTGCTTCTTATTTTGTATGCCAAATTTTGGTAGATAAAATTACTCTCAGCACTACCTAAATAGCTGCATACTTAAGTATTTAATAAGAATTTTGTATGGGGTATCAAAAAAATGGATGTAGCGGTACTGGGGGAACCTTTACCAAGAAATAAAAATACTACCTTGGTAGCATTTTGAAAATAATGTGATCATATCTGATTCGGGAGCTACCCTCAGAACTACCAATATTTACCCAATGTATGTAGAAAACGCCTGAAATAAAAACAAGTAAAATCTATGAGATTAAAAGGTCGAATAAAAATTTAAAATAGCTAGAGAGACAATAAAATTTCGCTGAAATTTTATCTCTAGATGAAGCTTGTGATGAATCAAACTAGTAGAAAGGCAGCAACACACAGTGCTCATATATTATCAATTAAATAGATTAGGGTCTGTTTTATGTTTACTTTGATTGATATGATAAAATTAAGTACAACTTAAAAATTCACTGAACAATAAACAAGGCAAAAATGAGTCATCACACCACTCTTTTTGAGAATGAGAACTGGATGTGGAAAAAGAGAGCCATACAAAAATCCATATAAATCCAGAAAAGACACCCCACCCTGAAGTGCAGATCCCACCCCCAAGTGCAGAAATCATTGTGACAAGGTTTGTTGTGTCATTTGTCCCCCTCCTTTACAGACCAGTGAGAAATGAGAAAGGAAAAACTTGAGGTGAAAGTTTACGTTTTGGAAACAATAAAAATGGTTAAAAGAAAAAGGCCAGGTAAAACCTACCAGCCCATGACAAGGAGAGGAAACAGATGTGTGAGCCAATTTTTTTAATCATGAAAGGGAGGAGGGGGGATAAGCACACAAAGACAAACCTTCCATTTATTTTTAGTGTCCAGTCAAAAAGTACGTCTTTTCATGAGAGTACCTTCATGGTGGAGTGTTGGTTGCAGCAGGAGTAACAGCTGCACTTGTTGGAGAGGGTGTGTAAGCAAAGCTGTCTTCAGATGCACATTTAAATGCTGTGCTGTTATTGGAGGCACCATTTTAGGCGGTGCCATAGTAGACAGCACCATTGTATGTGGTGCTGTTGTAGGCGGCACCATCAAAGGCAGCACCATCAAAGGCGGCACCATCATATGCAGTGCCAGGCTACAAAATTGTCGGTGGTGACATTGTAGGCAGCACCATTGACGGGGGAGCAACCATGGGTTGTGCAGGGAAGGGGCACAAGAGTTAGGGAAGTTGCCACAGATTTGTTGACGGCAAAGACAGTGGTTGGGGCAGTGTTAGTTGCAGTTGTGGGTGATCATCTGTCAACTGCTGTATTATGGTGGTTTCAGGCTGTATGGCAGTGGTGCATGAACCTGTGTGTCTGTGATGACACACAGGCTTTGCTCTTAAAGTACTCAAGAATTGGTAGATTTTTTGGTGTCACAGACAGATGCTGCTTCTTGTTTTGTACGCCAAATTTTGGTAGATAAAATTACTCTCAGCACTTCCTAAGTAGCTGCATGCTTAAGTATTTACTATGAATTTTGTATAGGGTATCAAAAAATGGATGTAGCGGTACTGGGGGAACCCTTACCCAGAAATAAAAAATACCTTGGTAGTATTTTGAAATTAATGTATGATATCCAAGATTTCCAAGAACATAAACTCAAATGAGGTTGATGGAATCTATCAGATAACTAATGATTTCATGGAATACCAACAATAATTATATTCTGGAAAAAATGGGATAAAAATTTTGAGTATAATACCTTTCCCACTTATCTTCTGACTTTAAATTTAAACAGGCACTTTCTAGGTATTACCAGATGATCAATGACATATATGTCATGGAATCCATCTGTTATATGAGGATAACATCTTTAGTTCCCACAAATGTTCTAATCCAAGTCATACAGCTTCAGTAATGAATTTAGTGAGAATTCAAAACTTGTGTTAAAACATGACAAAGATAAGAAAAAGGAGAAAGATAGGAAGATGAAAAAATGACTAAGAGATAACAACATTAGAAATCTCCACATATAAATCAAGATATTAGAAAAGATATGATGAGATGAAAAGATGAAGAAAGGATGAAAATAGGACAAAGAGAGAACTATGTGATGAAAAGATGATGAAATGATGAAAAGATGATACACATACATTGCTTAATGTAAACAATTAGGATTGCAGTGCAAGCATGGATAACCCCACATGTGACAGTGCAGCCACCATGATTAGATGTTAAATAAAGTTAATGGATTTTTAACAATGTCCTATCAGCAGTACATTATACCATTTATAACAGTGCAACAGCCCAAGTTGAACATGCTCCTTGTAGATGATCTCATGATAAATTATTTCTCTGATTTCTGGCACCTAATTTTTACCTGGAATAAGAATCATTCTACCATCGATTTTTTAGTCTGCCCTGTGATTGGCAGACACTTTTTTGCAAGCAATCAGTAGGGTAACATATTGTAGTGGGAGATGAATGTTAGGAATGCATGTGCATGGTCCAGTGCACAATATATCTTTATTCTGATGTGCGTTCATATCATACTCTCACACTAAAGCACTACTGCTGCATATCCACATGAGCTTTGTTCACAAAGTGCAAGCTGAGGATGCTCACACTGTTTTACTCTAACATCTTCTTGTGCTATCTCTGCTCCTAAAAAACTTAATGCAGATGATTTCAGTATTAGCCCTAACAGGTATGCATATTCAAATGGTGAATTTTCCAACCAATGGCATACTTTCAAATTCAAGACATAGTCAATATATTCAAGAAATAGCCAATATTCAAGAAATAGGCAATTTTTGAGAAATAGGCTATTTTTGAGAAATAGGCTATTTTCAAAAAATAGGCTATTTTTGAGTTTCAAAAATAGCCTATTTTTTGAAAATGGTATATTTTTGGAAAAAGCCTATTTTTTGAAAAAAAAACAGCCTCTGATGAATAGGAATAGTACTTCTCAATGTAAAACTTGAAACTAGCCTATTTCTCAAAAATAACCTATTTCTCAAAAATAGCTTATAAAATGAGACTATTTTTGAGAAACAGGATTTATTTGAGAAATAAGCAATTTTCAAAAATAGGCTATTTTAAAGAAATAGCCTATTTTAAAGAGATAGCCTATTTTTTTAGAAATTACTGACTCAGGCATTTTTAGCAGCAGGGGTAGTAACATGAATTTTGGTTATTGGGGGTATGGAATTGCACACACAGCTTAAGAAAGTGCCCCCAGAAGCCATTATTCAGTATGTATGTTACTGTGTGCAGGGTTTGCAAGACCATTCTTCTCAAATGATGTTTTTGTAGAGTTCCTAATTGTGCAATACACATGCGTACATACTCTACCGTGTTTATGGTAGGGATGGATTGTACTATAGTCCCCCATACCACTGTAAATTGTTGTTGTCTCACTAGGTATGGTAGAAATCAATACAACAAAAATCTATGAAGATAAATATAACAGTTTGAGTTTTTATACAAACAATCAGATGCCATTATCTAGAAATGTCTATCTTGACAAAATGTTTGCCTGTCATGAGGGTCACAAGAGGTCTACAGACTGTAATGTGGGACAGGCAGGATCTGTCAACTATCATTGAGAGGTCTATCATTGGTGGTGGACTGTACGTTGATAGGGGTCTATAGATTTGATAGACTCTGTGAGAGGCAGAGAGACTAAGACTTCTTAGCATATTATCTCTAGACTCCACTAGACACTTATTGATACATGTGGGTGAATCATGGATGAATAATCTATATCATTTAAGACTTGCCATAAATATTATCAAATGGTAATTATGAACTTATCTATTTTAATTTATTAACTAATATCGCAAGTATCTAAAAATTTTATCATTTTGACTTTCCCACATTTGATTTTTCTGCTGTTACAATTTTTAGAGAAGGGATGGTCTATAAAGTTTGATGCGGGATCTATAAAATGTTGGTCTACAAACTGCTACTATCATACATGGTGCTATTTTTGGAAAAAAAAAATATTATATATTTAACAGAATTAAATATTTCAATTCGATATTTTCAATAATGCATATGCTCAGTATTATTCCTACATAGAATCGGTTTTTATTCTCAATAGATAATGTTATTTCATGAGCTAATGTTATAACCTCATGTTCAGTAATTAAAAATAACATGTTTTATCAAGAATAATGTTTGTTGAAAATAGCGCTATCCCTTATAAGAAGTTTTACGCTATACAATGATGTATTTCATATAACACTAGGTTAAAAGCCAGATTTCTCTCAAACTCATATGTTCAATTTGTCAATTAAGCACATTTAGAAAAAGAAATTTATCAATAATAAACATTCTCAGGGAATATATTTTTGAGTTTGAGTTGAAATATTTTGTGTTATGCAATGTCACCCTCGCAAGTACTGCAGCTGCACATTCAGTGATCGCAGTAAAATTAAATGTTTTTCTCACCCATGTTATGTCCTTTGATTTGCTAAATTCAAAAAAGAACTTTAGAACATCTTCAATTGCGATACTTTTGCCAAAACCTGCAGGACCAGCCACAAACATTAATATTTGCTCTATAGCACCAAGACGCTTGAAGTTTTGACCTGTTTTCTCTTGTAGTTGTGTGGTGTCATCTTCTGCTTCTGCACCACTAACAGCAAAACTAGATGACCATCTATATGATTCCTCATTGATCAAATTAAGAACAAAGGAGCTGTATATTACTTCACATGCAACATATTGGATAAAATCAAAAGTGAAATTTTGCTCTTTTGATTTTTCTGCCACACACTACATGGAAGGTGCAGAACCTCTGTTGAAGTTTTGAGAGAGACTGAGTGCATTCCATTCTATGTCATATAAAAGTTTATTGTCTTCAGAATCATTAAGTATGTTGTCTGAATCAAAATTGCTTTCTTCATCATGGTGCTACATATGTGTGTTAGTCTTGTGCATCTGATAAAGGCAAGAAGAGCTTTGTAATAGCTTTCTGCACATTCGAAGCTTTGACTGTTATCATTGACATTTTGAGAATTATGAAGTCCTGTGATGGAATGGTGATCTACAGAGATGGCTTGTGACAGAAAATTTGATTGAGTAATCTTGAGGTGACAACTTTATTTGATGACTTTGAAACACATTTCTGGCTATCATTCAGGGGCCTCTTCACATGGGTTTTTTCATCTCACATCATGTGGTTCAAACTCATCCTTGCCATATGCTTCCACTAACAAAGCATCACCAAAATCAGAAAATCCACTTACTGTTATGATGTTGCTCATAACATTCACTTGCATCCTTCATTTCTGATATTGTTTGTGCTTTTACTTTGTCAGTTGTAGTCTTCCAATTTATTTTGTATTTTTTTCCTTTTTGCCAAAATTCATTAGAGTCATCATCACCTTGCATTGAAATGATCCTTTTCTCTGACACTGCTAACAAGTCGTTAGCTAGATTGTAACCGAAAAATAATCTCTTGCTAACAAGCAAAGGTAGGATTTGTAATAAATCTAATTTAGCTTGAAATCACATTTGTTGGTAAATATGCAAGTTACTTTAATCTTCTACCCCTCTCAATTGTTTTTTTGCACTTGCTAACATTTTAGCTAACAACATCCATTTCTGCTAACAGAATACCTACCAGAATTAATCGAGTTTGAGTCAAATTTCTTTACTGATAAAATTGCTAACAATTACTTTCCTAACATTGTAGTAGGAGTAGATTTGTAATTATTATGTTAACTCTGTCAGTAAAGAATCGATTTTTGACATGTAATTATATAATTTTGAAATTGATTTGTGTTTAGTGACTAAAACAACCCCATCATGGACAAACACAAATCTATCTCTACACAAATCAATCCTCATTTTGTTAGTTTGATTCTATGTGAGGAAGGAACTTGGGAGTGGGGGAATTCATGGGCGGGGGGCATGACAGAAGCTGGAAGTTTAGGGGTAGGTATATTCAATTCAATAGTTGGGCAAATATAGAAGTTGAAAAACTCACCACTGGAGTGGTCAATTATCCCGCTTCTTCTTTTGGTTGTCAGGTTGATGCCATGGGAGGACACGGCATGGGGCATGAAGTTTGTAATTCATGGAGGGTGTGGGTGGCAGAAGATGGCAGGTCAGGGATGGCCATTTCCAATTAAATAGTTGACCAAATAAAAATCACGATACTCATGACTGGATTGGTCAATTGTCCTGCTCCTTTTTTAGTTGTTAGATTGAATCCACAGGAGGATATGGCATGGGGCATGGGGTTTGTAATTCATGGAAGGGGTGAGTGGCTGAAGATGGCAGGTTAGGGATGGCCATTTCCAATAAATAGCTGACCAAATAAAAATCACAATACTCACCACTGGAATGGGTGGGAAGGCCCAGCGTGGAGTTTGTGATAGGTTGAATATGGCCATCTCCTATGAAATAGCTGATGACATAAAAAATCGCAATACTCACCAAAATGCAACAACCAACATGCCCTTTTGCTCTCTCTTGACAAGCTGCCTTGCCACAAGTTAGGACACAATGATGTTCCAACTTGCAGCTTGAAAGTCCATAACCTTGCTGAGATACAAGGGGGTGATTGTCACAATGACCGGAAATCTCATTGTTTGTGTGTGTGCTTGTCAAATTATGAAAAAATAGGCACAATAATCTGCATCATGCCATACCACTATTGTACTGCTATGGTATGCATGATAGAGTATAACATAAATCCCAGTGTATAGGTGACCCCAGATTATAGGTTCCACCATCCATTTTTGATTTTGATGTGTTCTGGCCATACTAAGTTCACCAGGAACACAAAAAACGTTGCTCTGTGTTCATGTACACTTGTGATTTTTAGGTGTTCTGGCCATGCTAAGTTCACAGGGAATACATACAATAATTCTCTGTCTGTCTGTGCAACATCCCTAAATGCATGGATCCTAGTTACACAGGCTGGTTACTTCTGGGGCTGTTACTGATCTAAATCAATATGATTTATTCATATTGTACATTCAGTCGCATTTCTTTTGGAAAAATCACATCTGGTTTCCATGGATGATGGCTTAGCTTGTTGTGGTAGATGTAAGCACAAAATGAAAAATGTTCAATTATATTTGAATTTTGACAAGCGTGATGAGCAGCAATTTTTAAAAAATTGATTTTCTGCAATGCCTGTCCTAACTAAAACCATTTACACTCACTAAATGAATGTATGTAGCACTCAGCTACAATAAACACCAAAACACAGACTCACTACAGTTTGATTTGTAACTTTGAGTTTGAGGATTGGAGATGTGAAATTTCCAACATAAATTGAACTTTGTTGTTTTAGAAACAAAGTAACAACCAGGTTTGAATTATGGTCATGTTGTGTTTAAATTTGAAAACACTGAAGTCCCTTTAAAACTCTTAGTTTTCAATTCCAAGCACCCCCATGACAATGCCTCAATCCACATTAAGTGGTCTTAACAACTTGTCAATCCTCTGATGGTCAACTTTCAACAATAATTTGAATACCATTGCATATTTCAAATGCTTACTTTCTTGTTAACATCATGTTAATGAAAAGCAGTTTTCTACACACTGCACTGTTTTTCCTTTACCATTTTAGTTGAATGAGCAATTTTGCACCTCCACATACGTCCTATTCATGTGATAATGATTTGATATCAATGACATTGAAATGTTTGTGGCTACTGTTTTTGAATACACAATGAAGGAATCTGCACAATGTAGAGGCAATGGTGGCATTTATCTGGTACCAATGTTACAAGCAATAAAAAGAAATAGACTACTGAGGTGACTTTTATAGAATTCGAATGAACGTTGTTATCAAATGTATTTGAGTTTTATCCAATATATTTGAGAATTCAAAATAAAAGGTGTTCTCAAATTTATGATCAAGTTATCACAACAAATCCCATTGTATGATAGATGCAATTGTTTTGACCGGACTTTTGTCGAGATGAAAAAGTATGAGCCATATACTAGGTTGGTTAAATTTTACCTTGTAATTCTTTAAAAAGTTGATCAATTCCACCCTTAAAAAATGATCAACAGTAATGACAAGAGATGGTGGAAGGAAATATGAGAGGAAGAAGGGGACGGCTGGGAGATAAGAGGAGACAAAAATGTCAATGCATGAATCAGCATCTTGTGTCATCAAAGGGGTCAAAACCTATGAAGGACATCGTTACCAAACTATTGACAAGGCCACAATCCCATTTGAATACTAATCAATCAATTGAAAACAAGAAGTCACCTCATTCTCCAGTCTCCCCAGCTCAGAAAAAAACAACAATAAACAAAATATACAGATGAAGGAGGAGGAGGAAACATAGAGGGTAGAGGCAATAACTAAAAGAGGAGGTCTTTTTCACCATTTGTTGATTCAAGAAGGCCAAGTAAATAAGAGAGTGAATGGGAGAGTAAATGAGTAGAGAATAAATAAGTGAGCATTAAAGAGAATGCCAACAGAGCAGAAGAAAAAATGAAAGAGGGAGAAGAAGGAAAGGGGAGAGCAAGGAGGGAAATGACAAGAGGTGTGAGATAGAATGGGTAGAAACTTACTTTGATGTCAATGTGGTAAAAAATAATATCTCATTTTGTCAAAAGAGTCAACACCCACAACAGATGTTGATACGACAATTGAGATGACCACAAAACCAGTTTGTTAACTCAGATCAACCACATCAAATTAAGCTCCCAACACACCTCACTCAAACCAATCATCACACACCAAGCAAGACACCAAGTCAAATAACAGTAGTCAAAAAAAGGAAGGAGACTGGGTAGGACGATGGGAGATTACAAGGTCCAGAGAGAGAGAGAGAAAGAGAGAGACACACAGAGAGAGAGCGAGAGAGAGAGACAGAGAGAGAGAGAGAGAGAGAGAGAGAGAGAGAGAGAGAGAGA
>JALLPD010001922.1:0-11033 GCA_036940065.1 Cyclotella cf. meneghiniana | reverse complement strand
TTGATCAAACCTTTGATTTCAATCAGTGACTATACTGGGTGTATTTCATGCCTTTTGTCTTACAGAAAGCTGTTGGTAATAATCAACAGCTGACCAAAGGGTCGTTACGTAATTGAAGCATCCAGTTAGTCTCCTGTTGAATATAATTGGTTGAGATCATATAACAAGTCAGACAGATCACCATTCTCTTGTCCTTAGAAATTTTTGACTTTTGTCTATCCTCCACCCTCTCTTTACCCTCATAAAAATTATCAGATCAACTTTCATGCTTGTATCTTTTCCCCCTTCCCATTAATCACCTTTACCTTTTTTGTTGAAGAGCCATTAATGCCCCCCAAAGCTGTGCATCCAATCAGATAAACTGATTTATTCAACTATATTTGAAAATCTGTTGAGATGTCATTTCTCTGATTTTCCTTGTTCGTGGGTGCCTGCTGTAGTTTGATTGATCACTCAAAAAACAAAAAAACAAGTTGACAATTGATCTGGTCCAAGAAACAGGTGTTTGGGCAAACCAAAGATTTGGTTTTCGGGCATATGGGTGGAAAATAGAATTATAGCAGGCACCCAGTGAGCTTTATATTCTTCACTACTCCTTTGAATGATGATGTGTTGCAGACTTAAAATCACCTTAATAGGTTATGAATACTTTGCTTTCTAATCAATTTTCATGTATTTATAAGTTTGCTGGATCAGAGGAGTCCTCAAAAATTCTCCCACCAGCTTGTCTTGATTTTTTAATGGATGGTGGTCAGAAGATTTGTTCATAAGCTGTTCATAAGAAATTGTTCATAAAATTTTGTTCATGGGGTTATGATGAAAAGTGTGAATATCAGCTTAAGGATGTTCATAAGAGAATGGTTGTAGTATGCTAAAAACACTAGCTAACAAAGCTACACAGGAATTAAATATGTCTTATGAACAAAGAGCATATTAAAATTGATCTGAGTTTGTTCATAAGGAAATTTCTTATGAACATCCATATGGACAAAATGTTAGCAGTGTAAATTGGATCCAGATTTGTCCAAAATATGCATCATTATATTTTGGTGGGATAAATGTTCTTAACTGCAACTACTTCAGGGCTTTGCACGATCTCCCAACATCCTTCAGGCTGTAAGTCTGAGCTAATGACAACCCTTGCATTCATGCAAACTTATATTTTGATTTACTATGCATCACCGAGAGTAGTTTGAACAACCACCTTGAAAAACTAAGGAGGGTCCTCATCAGATTGCATGGTGTGGGCTTGAAAGCCAATGCACACAGTCCTTTTTCTTTGTCATAGAGACAGAATACGAGGATACATCGTATCCAGACATGGTGTAAAGCCAAAACCAAAGAAGGCACAGGCAGCTTACATTAAGCCATCCATAGAATGTGAAACAACTCTGTTGATTTCTGGGCATGGTCTAGTACTATGAAGACTATCACACCCATGTTTATGGTCCTTTTTGCATACAGGAGGAAGTAACACATATGTATCAGAAAGTGGCCTGCACAAAGTGTGGCATGTACATAAATAGAACAGATTGCTGCAGGCTACATACAGCTTAGTAGCATGGTACGTATTACGTATGCACTGGCTTTCCATCTCATATCCAGTGTAGTACTATTGGTATACCATTGGTAAGTGAAAAGCATGTGCACTACATGTTACGATAATGGAAAGGTAGTTCTTCTAGTGAGTTTGCTCACTAGGGATTGGCATCCATAACTCTGAGAAAGCTGTAGTGTGGACATGCTGCCTGAACATAATTAAACCAAATGACCTCTTTTTGTTTCTGGACCATTTCTCACAGGCAAGAGTGCCCCTCGTTGTGAAGGGGGGAGATGAGTGCATAGAAGGGAAGTGGGGTAGGTGAGCACATCAACAGTGGCCAATAAAGCAATCACATGTTATGGAGGGCTCACTTGCCCTCTAATGTGAAACTGACAATTCACAGCCTTTTGGCACAGATCCCAAAGAACAATCTCAGGGGAACTGCCATCAGTAAGGAGCATTCAAATTACATGGACAGACCCTCTCACCAATATACCAGCAATGAGATAGAAGCATCCCATCAGTAACAGTCTAGTATCCTGAACTCACATTAATGATATCAATAGTATTGACAGAGTGAAGTTGATACAAGAGTGATTCTTATTCCAATCAAAGTGCTCTGTGAATGTTTGAATGACAATCTTCTTGATGTATTTGTGCCTTGTTTATGGCAGCACTGAAATCATATGATTGAGATTAACAAATAATTGGAAAAATTGTCATGAGAAAAATTAGTGAATTATCTTATGATGTATCCTTTTCTCCTGATGATCCCAGTACAAGAAATTGTTGTGGAAAGCAGTGGCAAAAGTGAAGAGGACAGAGATGTTCATGGTGTCATTGTAGGGCCATGAAAGAGAGGAGAGCAAGATGATGGCAAGAAGATGAAGGGAACCTGAGTAGCTTCCCTACTTGATGATTGACAAGGATGGGCCTTGCAACTGGCAATGTTCAATTATCCAGAGGAGATGATGAAGGTGATGATGGATAAGGTGGTGATGGTCATTTTGGCATGAATGGGGATGATGTATAACAAAGTGGACCTGTGTAGCTTGCATGCTGATCCAGCACCAAACTTAGCATCTGACAATTTTAGCCAAATGATGGTAATTCTTTCAGATCCCATGATAAGGGTGGCGAAATAAGTGGGGTGGAAGGGAGGGAGAGGCAAGAGAAATGTATAGTTGTTCAGGGGTCTGTGCATGAAGCTTGAGGTGTGACAACAACCATGGTGAACAAGGAGGTGGGTTTGGTTGTGTATGGCATTTTTAGAGAAGAGAGTCACTAATGGTAAAGTGATCTCTACAGTGAGCAGCAATTTTTTCAGGTCTAATTACACCACCTTAAGAAATTACAAATATTATAAATTTATAACCCCAAGATGTGGGGAGGCCTTTTTTCTTGGTAGATCAAATAAAAATGTTCATAAGAATCTTCATAAAGGATCATTTTGGAGATGTCACATACTTTCTTCATAAGGATGTTATAAAGAGATTCTTACCAACACCTTGCTTTTGAGAATTAGAGGTTTTGTTTATAAGAAATGGTAATAATACTCTTCTTATGAACATCCTATGATCAATATGTTGGCAGTGGATGATGTTAACAGGGTCATGTATACCAAGACTCCCACTAAGACTTTGGACTCCTGCTGTGAGTGTGTCACACTTCCCCTTCAACAGATTTTCTAATTCAATGCAGTTGAGACCCTGAAATACTACATCTCCAACACATTGAAGAAGCCCAATCTGGTTTCAATACATCAGTTTTTGTCTGAGTGAATCAGCTCAACAGCTACCTTGAGATATTACTATGCCTCTACTACAGCTCAAAGGCTAGTCAGGTGACAAAGAAGAGATTGCTCGTAGGCAATGCCAACTTCATGACTCACCTGTTGTGGATGTGTCTGGCCAAGTGGCAAATCAAATACAACTTGATGGAGAATACCACTCCTGCCAGTACCAGAGCCCTCCTATTGGTCCTCAAAAATATCAAGAACAGTGCCAAGCATGATACCAACCCCCAGCACAACTAAACCCAAAGGAGCTGAATAGTGCAAGATGGAGTCAATGAACTGCCACGTTCCAAAGAAGGCCTACAAGGGACTGGTCCATTAGACCCAGAAACACTGCATGTTATGCAGGAAGCATAGAGGGCTGCATAAGAATGACAACATGCATGACTGCAGCTGTTTTAATAAAGATTGTACTTCTATCAAAAAGAGTGGGGGTACAAGTAAACCTCTCTCTGAGGGAGAAGAAACCTGATGGTGTGATTTTTTTTTCAGATTGTCCAGGCAGAGTTTAAGAAAGCAGTATGCAGTGCAGCCAAGCAGTTGAAGAGCTTCAAGCAGCATCATGCTCAACATTCTGACAGTGATGATGACTCAGTCTATAGCCTTGTTATGTTTTAGTGGTGGGATGGTGGGTATGGTTAAGGTGATAAACAGCTAGTAACAAGCAGTAACGGCCAGTAGCCCCACCATGTAACTACTGATACACAGCTGGTATTTTTTCAATTATGAAAAACTGAAGGTCTTTGCAACTCATGATGAGTGTGTGTAACCTCTGTGATGGAAAGTAGGATAAATAGCAATAAACATAAAATACAACATCTGACATATTTTGTGCAAATGCATGGAGGCATGTCAGCAGTTCTGACAACTGCTCTGGTATCATCTGAATCTCCAAAAATGCCTTGCCACTATACTTGTTCTATTGCAGCATGTTGTTGTTGCTCCCCTCAAGCTTGTCAAGGTACCGTCCTAGGCAAGCTTGCTAAAAACTACTCAAACAGCTTAATGAAGAAGTCATACCCAACTAGCAGTCCCATGGCAGCCCTTGGTTGAGGGCCATTAGCCATCCCCACTCCAAATATTCCATGACACTAAATAATGGTGTACACATCCCAGAGCATCTGGTCAACCAGAAATCACCAACTCTGCCCATACAGGACCTTTATGAACAAGTCAGCTATGTTCTTCTTTGTTGGGATGTGGGCAACAAGGGCCTTGATAGCAGATAGAGTTTGATTTATTCTTGAGTGTTGACTCAGACTTGCTTGGATTGGGACAACCAACATGCTGTTGCCATAAACATATGAGGGTCTGTCCATCAGGACACCAATCATGTGGAGCTTGTAGTAAACACCACACAAAGTCTGATGCGGTGTCTCAATGTGCAAAATTTGGCACCAAACACTGAGGCCTCAATTGTTGGCTGCTTCTTTGAAAGCAAGTTAATCATCAATCAAAAGAACTAAACCATGGTATGCAGACTCCATCAAAGATTTCAACAAAAATACAAGCTTGATAAAATATCTGCAATCATAATTGATGACATTTCAACAGCTAAGCCCTGAAAGTTGGCTTTTCTTGATGAATGGCCGACAGAAGCTACATAAAATTACAACAAAACATTTGGGGGCACTACAGGAACTATGCTACAAGATTTTGATCAACAACCACCTGTTGGGGGTTCTCAGCCAAATGTGTATGAAACTCACCCTACATCTGTCTTCCAACAAATTACACTCAGATCCATCATCATCATCATATACCATGGACAATTCCCTTTCATAGTCTTTCACTTTCTAAGCGTAGAATGAAAACTGTCATGTCAATATGCGACTGATTTTATTGACAAGGTATGTTCTCTCTTTATGACTTGGTTCTAAATGATGATACAGAACAACAGAACACATGAATGTATTCTGCTTTGATCCTTTGGAACACATTTGACATAAATCAAAATAGGTAGTTTAATTATATTATATCCCCTTCAAAATTTCATCACAAATGTCCATCTGGCCATTGGGCAGTTTTCTATTGAGACGATTGATGAATGAGAGAGTGCAAAAATGTTTTGAAGCATAGAGTTCCAGCCTCTTCCAGCTTGTTCTTTTTGCATCATATTCCCCTGTTTCTCCAGGAGTGTTTAAGGGGGATATCAAGTGATTTCCCCCATTTGGCAGGAGTGTAACATGAAAGGGCAATATTTCAATCTTACATTTGCTTGTTGTAGCAACAGAGTTAAGAACATCATGCTGGGAGAAACATTGAAGATCAGCAAATAGAGAGGATCAGCAAATAGGAATCTGTAAAATCCCCAAAAAACTATTCCTGCAAAAATGCAAATATCTCAAACACGATCTAATCATTTTTTCCCATACTATTAAAAAATCATATTATTCCCCACTGCAGAAAATCTTACAGTTACTATGGTAATGGTAATGCCTATAAATCTGAAATAGCCTGATTCCGTGACTGTTGTGCCCCACTTGTGGAAACAGGAGTTTTGGCGATAATACAGATTCCTATGTCCTGCAATTACATATGATTTGGCGATCAGCCGCTCCTTCGTCACGATTGTGCACTCTCAACTTTGAACGTCAATCAGACCCTACATCATCCCAACGGTGGCATTGGTATCTTCTCCGGCACCCTAAAGAAATGCTCTTTATCATGCCTGAATATTATCTTCATTTAATTTTTTTATTTGCAATAGCCTTTGCTTACTTGAAGCGTTGAAGGAAATGTATCAAAATATTGATGTGGGAACAGAAAACATCACGACTGCTGCTAACAAGTGCAGGTGCTTTCACTCTGCTATCTATTTTTTTGCTTTCAGGACGCTCTCAAACCCGTCGAACAGAGAACCGGGACAGCTCTACGAAACAAATCATAATCAAACTGTGGCATCAACTGTGGCATCAACTGTGGCATCAACTGTGACATCAACTGTGGCTCAACTGTGGCATCAACTGTGGCATCAACTGTGGCTTCAACTGTGGCAACGCTCGTGACATTGTTCAATTCTAGCGAATGAATGAGATGCTCAGCGTCCGAACTGAAAGGGTGAATAATGCGGCGGGATACAAGAAGAACCCCTTCTTTGATAGTCCGGGTTCCGATTCTTACTCTCTCGAAAGTCTCCCCTTAGACAACATGAGAACTCCTGGTTCAAATGGCAGCAAAGTAGTTACATTTGACTCGTCTGCCTTTAGGGACCCTGTCAGTCCACCCAAAATTAAACGGACGACTGCGGGCATTGATTTCCCGGATTTTCCACCAATAGAAAAGATAAGCGTTGGATCGCCATGTGATTCCTCCACCTGGGCCACGAGCGTATCCCACAGTGATACACCCTTAGGTTCCAAGAAATCTGGACAGGAAGGCATTGCATCCCCCAGTCAGAGTGACACCTCCACTTTAGCCACCACCCAAAGCCACGATGTCACGCATTCAAGCACCAAGAAAACGAAGGGAGACAAGAAAGTGGAAGCCGTGGCATGGGAAATGACCACTGCCTTCAGAAAGAAGATCAAAGGAATGAAGAAGATCATCCCAAAAATGATTCAGGCTATAAATGGATCCGCCCCCAAAAGGGTTGACTTGACATACCTTACAGTTGCAACTCTCTGTCTTATGCCAAGAAATGGGGCCGGCATGGAAGATGGTAGGAAATGTTTTGAACGGATGCGCACCAGCTTGATGCTCCATATGATTCAGCAGCATGGAAATGGCTCTTGGAGCAGGCAAGATGACAGCAAGTATGAAGGTGACAAGGCGAGAAAAACGAAGGGACAGATGGCTAAATTAAACAATCTTTTGCATGATTGCATATCTGAGAAAGGAAACAGCTTTGCAGAGAAAACGCAAGAGGTGAAGCTCCTTTTGTCAAAAATGTTATCTAGCTGAAATGTTGTGAACTCAAACTCTCGTTTTTGTGACCTTTACAAGATTGTGCGAATCGTTAAAGATGGAAAGGAAGCAATCGAGGTAAGCCAAACTGTTTGTCAGACAAAGCAGTATATTTAGTCGTAGAATTTCTAACGACAAGTTCAAATTAAACTGTCAGGACTTTGATGAAAGTCGTGACGAGGAATCTTCTTCACAAAAGGCTCTTGAAAGGCGCAACATGACTTGTCTCAAACTTCTTTCTGGAATGTACCGTGATGTGGTCTCATCTTATGAGGCAAGCTATGTCGTTGATGATGGGCTCACACTAATGATAGTTGCTAGCGCCTATTTTGCAATGGGAAGGTTTGAGACTTCGCTTGCAATTTATCAAAAGGCTGGTGCTAAACTGAGAGAAAAACTAACAACAGATCCGGAATGCATTGTTCACTGTGCCAAGCTTTTTAACAACATGGGAGTTGTGTACTATGAAATGAAAAAGTATGAAAAGGCTATGCAGACGTTCCAACGTGCTCTTCAGCTGTTTCATGACGAGAATGAAGACAACTACGCCTACTGGGTCAGTGCCATCATGGATCAAGCTTCTATCATGAACAATATGGCGTACACTCTCATCAAGTTTAAGCAGTACAATGATGCATCAGACTTGGTGGATGCCTCCTTTGAACTCCAGCAACTACTACCCAGTAACAACAAGGCAAATACAAACACAATAATGACTGTGTCAACACTTAGCAGCATGGCTTTCATCTACCTACGAACGAAAAAGTATAAGCAAGCCCTGGACACATACACGGCATGTGCTCAATTGCAGGCAAAGAGTTCCATTCACGGCGACAGTGATAAAGTAGAGATCTTGAAGAAAATGGTTGATATTACCAAAAAGGTGAAGAACCACGAGAAAAGGGTTAAATTGCTACGATGTGTTTTGCTTTATCAACAATCATACTTGACGGAGGACGATGAAGAAATCTGGGAGACAAACGCAGCCTTGGGTGAGGCACTTCAATCACTCGCCGAAATGGACGGCACCAGTGTTTGATGGAATAATGTAGAAATTTTCTATGCTTTATTTTACATCAACCTACCCCAGTTATTTGAGAATATGACTGGAACAAATGAATCATATTAGGAAAAACTCATTGTTTGTGTAATAATGCAATCACCAGGGTATCTCCCGTCAGTAGTGATTTTATGAAATCGAGAGATTACTGCTTTAGACGTATTGATTAATTCTCTAACATCTATGCATAATTCCTGAACACAGAATTATAATGAAACATTTCCTCTTCTTACATGGCTCTGAGGTCGCCGATTGTTTCTACTGGGACCATCAGGGATTTCTCGTCCAAAACAAGATCTGCACAAAGAAAACAAAGAGATCACAATAATAGCAGCAGCAAATGGAAGAGTATGGTAGGGCTGGAGATAATTCCAATAGATACCAGTTTGAAAATGCACACCTATAGGTAATGGCAAAGAAGCCATGTATGCACATCAGAATAGGAGGATAAGATAGAAAAAAGGGAATCTCCTTATAGTTTTGGGTACATACATGTACCAAATTGGCTAGTTTTGCAGTAATCTAACATGCATTATAACATGCTTTTCATGTAAATCTGATGCTACAGCTGGAAAGAGACCCTCGAATTAGTATACTACCATATTTTCAGGACTATCAATACCCTTCTACTAGTCTTTAATTGACCTACGCAACCTTGCCATGTCAAACTTTTGCAAAATGAACCATACAAATTTCAACACTGCTTTGCCGCTTGATTTATGCAACAACCAAACAAGAATGGACCAAACCCCTTTGCAAACACCTCCTCCACTATCACCACCAGCATCTCCCGCTGCCTCCGTGGCCACCATGTCTGATAATGACACCAAACCAGCCCCTCCAATATCAATAGTCACCGCAAATGGACACTTGCCTGTACGATAGGTGTATCTTCAACCACAGGGCTCCCAGCCCACAGCCCAACCCAATTCCAGCAGCCCAGTATCCCCCTTTACTCAACCAAATGCCTGTTTTCCCATCAAGGTGATCTAGTGGCCGCCAGGCCAATCTCTTGCACTCGTCAGTGGTGCATCTCTTCCTCCTCCATTGCCTGCCAACGACCCGTCATTCCCAAGTGAAAACCATCTAAACAATTCCCAATATCAATGAGATGAAATGGGAGGAGGGCTATGATTCCGATGGAGCTGCTGGTCCTTTTTTGATGGAGGTATGAATGAAGCTGATTGCGATGTAGATGCAGAGGATGTCGACTTTGCACATCAGTATGTTGGACTTGGATGATACAGCTGTGGCGACACCAGCAGACAGAAATCAAAACCCTCTGTGGTTCATTTCTTATGATGTGATCATTACGATGAATGTCGCCAAGATGTGACCTAAGCCGAATCGTAGGAATATATTTAATGGTAGATAAGAAGTAAAAGGTAAATACTTGCTGTTGAAGTGGAAGTTGAAATTATAAGCTTAATTCTACTGAATCAAAATGAGGATTGCCAAATGGTGATACTCATGCTTTTATCATGTAAACTACATGATGATCAAATTACCTTCAGTTGAGTATCAGTTTTCACAGAGATTGGCTGCATGTTAAATCAGTTGCAAGACTGCATACATTTTTCAACTGTTGCAACTGATGGTGAATATTTATTGTTCCAGAAGTTTTCTTACTGTTGTATATGAGTTTCTGGATGGACATACTGAATATGTATGTATCTGTAATGTTATAATTCTCAGCAAGGTATCACCAGTTATTTTGAATACTTCCCCTGTATTGTACAAAGGGAGGAGGACAGTACTTGTGTCCTGTTCATGGACCCAGCACTGGCTGAAGATCCCAGAGAGCATCCATGGCTCATGTCACTCGCCCCGACAAATGGAGCAATAAGGTGTGAATGCACACACAAAAACAAAACCTCCTGAGGAAAAGAATGTGACCTCTGGTAGGAACAAATGGTGTGCATGTGACAAAGCATAAGTCTTTGAATGGAGAGAGGGGATATGTGTTAAAAAGTAGATAATTATTTTTAACATAGTGATGAATCATTAACATACTTCCATACTAACAATGGACGAGCGTGTCACTAATCAAAAGTATGGGATAACTCTCCTGATGTTCAATCATTCAGATTTAGTTCCGCTTTGAACCCTTATAGTACCATTATGATCTGACGTGATAGTCCAAGGATCTTTTTCATACCGGCTTTCCGATTTGTGGAGGATACCATCTTTTTGTAGCAGTACTTTTATCACTGGGCTGATAGCCCCAGTCTACTCGAGTACAGTTTTCCCTTGCAGTGTTTCTTTCTGTTTGATTTGTCTGTATTCCCCATGTTTGTCCAGTCAGTGAGTAAGGGAACATCAAACAACATGTCTCTTCCAAAAATAGCTGTACCTGGTGAGGTTTTAAGCACTGTGTGATAGGTAGAGTGAATGGCCCCTTTAGCATTTGTGAGAAAGTCTGCTACGTCACTCTTGCTGACTGTCTCTGCTGTATCTAGTTGAGCTGTGTGGAGCATTGTTACGGTTGTTTGATGCACCCGCTTGAGTACAGCATTTGCTTGTAGCCTATTGACACTGGTTGGCTTAAGCTTCAGACCATATGATTCATGGAGGGTCTTGAAGTGAAGTTTGAATTCACTTCCATTGTCATTGGCAATGTATTGACTATGTGAGTCATGGCTAAACTAGTTCTTGTTTACTAATCTTCCTACCATAGCTGACATCTTGTCAAAGTAGGGTTGTTTTGATTGGATATGTTTGTCTTTGCC